>ML787343.1:378950-404399 GCA_009831015.1 Picea engelmannii | reverse complement strand
TGCCTTTGAGCGCCTGGCTTTTCGGATAGAGGGCATGTCTGATGCCTTTTTTCGAGAATGTTTTATCAGTGGCCTCAAGGATGAGATTCAGACCCATGTCCTCATGACTCGGCCTCAGATTTGGGTGGAGGCTATTAAAAGAGATAAAGAAGCACAACATGTTGTATCTTCTCAAAACCAAAAACCCTCCTTTATCCCTCGCCCTAAACCAGTAAATCCCACTACTCCCTCCGCTCCACTAAAGATCCAAAAATTGACCAGGGTTGAAATGGTCGAATGCCAACTCAAAGGCCTTTGTTATAATTGTGATGACAAATATTTCCCGAGCCACAAATGTAAGGAACAAAAGTTGTTTATGGTCATCTCCTAGGATATTTCAGAAGAGGATATTGAAACTCCCCGTGTGTCTGAGTCACTTAAAACCCCCGACATAACCCCTCCCTCAAACCCTCCCGAAGTAGAATCTGTCATTTCCCTCAATGCTCTTACTTGCTTCTCTTCTCCCCAAACCCTCAATCTAATCGGTTACATCAAGCATCGGAAGGTCATCATTATGGTTGATAGTGGAAGCACCCATAATTTTATTCATCGCCACATTGCCCAAGAAACTCATTGCTACATCCATGACGTCAATAATTTCCAAATCATGATTGTCAATGGTGGCTCCATGAAACGTGGAGGGCATTGTGAAAATGTGTCTCCAAATTGGTGACTATGACCTGAAATCTCATATGTTTGCTATTGACATGGGCGGTTGTGACATTGTGTTGGGTGCGGACTGGCTAAGGACTTTGGGTCCCATTCTCATGGATTTTTAGGAATTAACCATGCAATTTGACCAAGAGGGCCACCAATATAAGTTCCAAGGCATCATCGTCGGTTCATCTGAGATCATTAGTTCCCATCGCATGGAAAAGCTGCTCAAAAAGGGTCATTCTAGTGTTATTTCTCAACTCCATGCCATACAAGCCACAGAAACACCCTCGGTGCCGCAAGACCTCCAAGCCATCCTTTCTAAATATCAAGTGCTATTTTCCACTCCCCAGGGACTCCCTCCTTCACTTGGTGTTCATGATCATTCCATTCCCCTTGTACCCGAAAGCCTTCCTCCCAATATCCTTCTATATCATCACCCCTTTTCCCAAGAAAATGAAATTGAGAAAATGGTTCAGGAACTCCTTAATGCAGGCGTTATCCGCCCTAGTACGAGCTCCTACTCTTCTCCTGTGGTCATGGTCCTGAAGAAAGAAGGTTCTTGATGAATGTGTCCTGACTTCCGTGCCCTCAACAAACTTACCATTAAAGACAAATTTATCATTCTTGTCATTGGTGACCTCTTGGATGAACTGAGTGGCGCCCAATTCTTTACTAAACTTGATCTTCATTCGGGCTACCACCAGATACGTATGAAAGAGGCAGACATTCCCAAGGCTGCCTTTAGAACTCATGAGGGCCACTATGATTTTTTGGTCGTGCCCTTTGGCTTGTGTAATGCCCCTTCCACCTTCCAAAGCCTCATGAATCATGTCTTCTGTCCTTTTCTCCGTCATTTTGTCTTAGTTTTCTTTGATAATATCCTCATCTATAGCAAGACCTGGACAGCACATCTTGCTCATGTGGATCAAGTTCTCCATCTACTCTCTTAGCACCAACTTTTCCTAAAATAGTCTAAATGTGCTTTTGGCGCCTCAGAAGTAGAGTACTTCGGTCATCTGGTTGGCAAAAACGGCGTCAGGGTGGATCCTAAAAAGATTGAAGCTATGCAAGACTAGCCTCACCCAAAGACTCTCAAAAGATTGCGTGGATTTCTGGGCTTAACAGATTATTATCACAAGTTTGTTAAGAATTACGAAAAGATTGTAGCACCTCTCACTGCTCTCCTACAAAAGAACTCTTTCACTTGGACTCCAATTGTTGCTCAAGCTTTTCAAACCTTGAAGATGGCCATGAGCACCACCCCAGTCCTGTCCCTTCCTTATTTCACAAAGACCTTTATCTTGGAATGTGATGTTTTAGGGAAAGGAATTGGTGATGTCCTTATGCAAAAGGGTCGGCCTTTGGCCTTTACCAACAAGAAACTATCTAAAAGAACTCTGGGAAAATCTATCTAAACAAAGGAAATCTTGGTTATTTTGCATGTTGTTGATTTGTGGCGCTCTTATCTATTGGGGCAACGCTTCCAAATTAAGACAGACCATCAAAGCCTCAAGTATTTTCTGGAACAACGCATTTTTCCCCGGAGCAACAAAAATGGGTAACTAATCTATTTGGCTATGATTATGAGATCATTTACAATAAAAGGCAAAGAAAATGTGGTTGTGAATGCACTTTCCCGCAAATATGAAGATGAAGGATCATTTTTTTCTCTTTCCTTCATTGTACCAAATTGGCTCCAAGCCATTCGCCAGGAATGGCTACAAGATCCCAAAAGTTCATAGTTGATCCAACAATTGCAATCCAGTGCTCCAGCTCCGCCAGGGAACTTTTGGCTCCATGATGAGCTTCGATACAAAGGCCATATGTATTTAATTAAATAATCAAAACTTAAATCCATGGTACTTTCTGAGCTTCATGCTACACCGACAGGGGGGCACTCTAAGTTCACCAAAAACCTATGATAGGGTCAAACGTTCATTTTTCTGGGATGGTATGAAACAAGACATTCGTAATTTTGTCACCAAATGTGATGTGTGTCAACGCAACAACAGAGAAACAGTCAAATCTCTGGGCACACTAGAACCGTTCACGATTCCACCTTCTATTTTGAAGGACATCTCTATGGATTTTATTACAGGCTTACCCAAATCAAGAAATAAATAAGACATCATGGTGGTTGTTAATCGTCTTTCTAAGTATGCTCATTTATGTTCTCTTCAACACCCATTTACAGCATCCAAAGTGGCTCAAATTTTCATGGATCAGGTCTTCAAGCTTCATGGCATACCACACTCTATTGTTTCTAATCGCGACCCAACTTTCACAAGCAATTTTTGGCAAGAAATTTTCAAGCTACAAGGCACCCAATTGCATCTCAGTACAGCTTATCATCCCCAGACTGATGGTCAAACAGAAGTTTTCAACAAGTGTTTGGAAACATATTTGAGGTGTTTTGCCTCAGAAAAGAAAAATCAGTGGGCTCAATGGTTACCCCTAGTTAAATGGTGGTACAACACTTCATACCATACAGCTACATGCATGACTCCTTTTGAAGCGGTATATGGACAGAATTCACCTTCAGTTCTCTCATACTTACCTGGTGTCTCGAAGGTCCAAGCAGTTGACCAAACACTTACAATTTGAGAGGCTATTCTCTGTACCCTCAAAGAGAATCTGGTCATGGCACAAAATCGCATGAAGCAACAAGCACATCAAGGTCGCTTTGAACGTCAATTTGAAGAAGGGGATCAGTTGTTTCTTCACCTGCAACCTTACAAGCATAATTCCCTCAAGGTTGAGCATTGTCAGAAGTTAGCGCCCATATTTTATGGTCCTTATACAGTTCTCAAGTGTGTGAGGCAGGTGGCCTATCAGTTATCTTTTCCCAGTCATTCAAATCTACATCTTGTTTTTCATGTTTCCTACTTAAAGAAGGAGATCGGAACTAAGTGCCAAATTCAAACCAACCTTCCTGAGTTAGACGAAGAAGGATCCATTTGGCCACAGCCACAAGTCATTTTGGACCAACGTGAGCGTCGCCTGCGTCAGAGCATCAAGGAAGTGTTAATCCAGTGGAAAGATACAACTCTAGTAGATGCCACTTGGGAACCAGCTACCATTCTACAGCAATTTCCACATCTCAAGCCTTGAGAACAAGGTTGTTTTCAAGGGGGATGACATGTTAGGGTCCTAACCCGCACATAGGTAGAACAATATATTCAGATGTAATAAAGGTCAATATTAATAAGGCCTTGAAATAAAATAGAACAAGTCGAATGTAAGAAGACCTAATAGAAGCTTTCGCTGCTAGGAGGATCTTCCTCTAGATGCTTCTTTTGATAGAAATATTTAGTATAAATAGAAGTCGAGGGCATGAGAACCCTAGCTTGGAGATTATTGTAATAGAGCTATGCTCAACTGGAGGTTGCCCCCTCGAAGAGGCCCGTGAACATTGCTCTTAGAATCAAAGTGTTATTTATGTTGTTATTCTTATATCATTTCAGTGTTATTGTGGTGATTATTCTGGTTGTATTGTTGTTATTCTACCATTTCTATCATTTTATTTGTGTTCTGCATATTTCTTATATTTGGTATATTACAACAAATTCTTCCATTAATATCATTATGGTACCGTTTACAAAATGAGTCCCTTGGTTGCTTATTAGTGTTAATCGGCATCCAAATATCATGATAATGTTTTCATAAATAAACTTGGATGCAACTTATTTTGTACATGGTTCCACTTCATCACACTTAGTGAGGTATTCAACTATTGTTATAATGTAGCTAGATCCTATCATTTTCCATGTTTTTGGAAAAGGCCCAACAAAGTTAATAGCTTAGATTTTGAATGGGAGGCTAGGGTTGACAAAATGCAATGGAATCTCATATTTCCACAGTGGTAAACCCATCCTATGGCACTTGTCGCACATATTGACCTTTTCTATAAAATATTTGTGCATTTTAGGCCACCATAATCCAACTTGTAATATTTTTCTAGTTATGGTATCAACGTGGGAGTGCCCTCATGTCGGACTAGCATGTGCCTCTTTAATTATGATATCCATTTTGTGCTCTAAGACCCATATTCTTATTACATCATTTGGTCCTAACTTGTACAAATATTCATTTATGAGTGTAAAAGGAGTAGCTTTCATGGAAAGTACCTTCTTCTTTTTTAAGAGACTTTCTAGTGTCTTCTTGCAAAAATTGGACAACTTTTTGGGGATCATTTTTCTCAGTTGCACTACCATTAGGTTGGCCCATTTCAACTTGTCAATAGGGTAAATGATTCCAGCTACCATAATTCCTTCAATTTCCTTTTACACAATTTCTTTATAAATGTGTCTCAATTTGTATGGTCTCTTATTTACAAGTTTGGCCCCCAACTGTTATAGCCTTAATTTCCACCCTACAGTGTCAGGAAGGACATATAGAAGATGAAGGTTGAGATACAATCTTATGTTCTAGATTCAGTAAGCTTTTGAGGGAGGTTGTTATTCATTTTTCCATCAAAGAGCGACAAGTCGCTAGTTACACCATTGTAAATCTATGACCTATGTAACATCCCCAGCTCTACTTCGGGCCATGTCACATCCAAAATTTTGAACTCTGATACTACTTCTAAAGTATCCCTCCTCCTAGTCGAGTCCCATTACCACATTGTAAAGTCTCCACTACCGTAACTCGCTAAATAAATCTCTGATATCAATTATTTCTTCCGCGGAAACAACTCATTGAAACCAATGATGCACACAATTGGTCTTGTACTACGCCCAGCTACGCTTTCCTAGTGCACGAAAACCAATATCATACCATGAGCACCACTATGTCTTATCAAATTTGCGCTCTCAACTGTCATTGTGTCAACCACGTCGAGTGTCTCTCAACACGCACGACATTTCTAGCTTCGCTCTAGAAACCATGCGATTATTGTTGAAGTTACTTAAGAGATAGCGACTATAATAGCGGAATGAATCCAAAATACAATTACGCGTGCAACCATTCATTTTTCGTGCGCAAGGTTTGTCCCATTCGCGCACACAGACTAATACCACTTTGCGCGCACGATGATTCGGGCCTTGCCTCAAAATCCCATGACCGTTACCATGGAATTATCTAACATGAAACACTTAATAACTTGCATGCTCTACATCTACGACATTTATGAAAACTAACAATACATGCACAACCCAACATAATTATGTACCAATTCCATAACAAAAATAGCATAAGCATTCACAAGTTAAACAGTATATAAACACATATAAATTGTCATGGCCCATGTCTTGCATATGAGGCAAACATGCAAGTCTACAGCATATATAATCTGCACACAAATATATATACAATTGTAACACATAATATATTTAAATGTATATGCACATTACTCAGAGAATAATATAGATAAGAAGACACTTATCTTTTTTTGTAATCCACCAACTGCGCGCAGGCCTAGACGTTCCTCCCAGCCATAGACTTTGTTGCTCATAAATTTAGCAATAGGTCACCCCTGAACTAGGGGTAAGACTCCACCTAGGAAAAGGATTCATAAGCCAAGCTAAGGTCTTTCAATAGTCAAAACACTCAGACAAAGGTGCCAACCCCAGCATACATACTATAGTCTCTCATTCCCCACATGCATGCCCCACCCCAGGAAGTGTGCCCCTTCTCTACTCAACAGTCATTTGGCTACCCCACTTCCCTTCCAGAGCTTCAGCAACAAGTCAGACAGGAAGTCTCAGAGCCCTGTAGCTGCAACTAAGCACCTTGGTAAAGTAATTCCCAACGGTTCTCTCACCTGGAGAGAATTCTCATGAGTCTGACAACCCGCTTCTTCGAAAAACACAAGCCTGACAACCCGCTTCTTCTACAAACATGGTCCTGACAACCCGCTTCTTCGACACACACACTGGCCTTTCCCAACACAGGGTTATGTGATGGCAGCAAGTTACAACAAGAAATGAATGCTCAGTAAAGGAAAGTTGGTCTACCTCACGAAGGAATGAGTGAGTTCCCCCGAAATACATTAAGGCCCAACAATATATTTACATGATTATAAATGGAAACGTGTCATTTTAAGAGCTAAATTAGCTCCACTTGGTGACCTGTTCCCATTCCTTAGGAACTTGAGATAAATACATATCCCATAATTATACTTTTGGAAATATTATTAAAATATTCCCTTTAAGCTTCACACCCCTTTCCCATTCTAGTGGAGTTTTAAGCCACCCATCTTTTTTCATCTTATTGGTCTACGAGCAGCGATATGTTTTTATTAATATCTAAGTGCAATTACTTTTTACAAAAATAGGTGCATTGGCATTTGTCGCAATACAAGCTCCCCGGCCTAATAGCCACACATGCACTATGGCCTCAATATACATATATACAAAAGCTCTCCGACCCCAAAAATATCTTGCCTATAAACATGGTATGTTGTGCACTTTGAAGTGATCCTCGTGCACTTACTTAAGTGCATGCACAACTATGAAACAGGCATGCACTCTTCCCTTCGTTCATGCACAGGCAATCCTCGTGCACTTACTCAAGTGCGTGTAAAGCTATGAAATAGGCAGGCACTCTTCCCTTGGTGCGCACGCCCTAAAATGTTCCCAAACTTTGTGCACCACAGCTCACCAGCCTATATGTACAATTACATTTACATTACAATTAGGGTCTGGCCTAGGGATATTACAACTTGTCACTGGTTGGCAATGTACAAAGGCTGGCCAACCCTGTAATCTTCTAGATTTGAATTTTTTTGAGGAGGTAAGTGATGGATGAGCTAGGTCTTCATGGCATGAGCCTTGGAACTCACAAAAATCAAGTCCCCATTGGTTTCTAGAAGATCTAGAAGCTCTCCCAAGCCTCTTCCAAGAATCTGTATAAGGCCGGCCAATATTGAGCATGAGGAAGAATCATTCACAAAGATATGCTACCAAAATTCAAAGGGTCTTTTTCATTCCATCTCAATTGCAGTCAGGTTTCTTGGCTTGGGTAATAGTTGAGGAGGAGCAAGGAGCAAGGGGCAAGGAGGAATGCATCTACATATTAAGGTAAATTTGTATTGATGTGTTTCTTATACATTGATTAATAGATCAATGGTTTTCCCTTCCAAATGTTTGTACTTTAATTGCAAATGTTCAAATTTAATTTTTTTCCTCATGGATCAAAGTAGATACAAGCTAGATCTAGGATTGTAATGCTAGGAAGAGAAAAAGAATGGTATTGTTTTGTCTCTTGTGTGCAAAAGGCAGGTTGTAGGAGCTAGAGATGGAACTTCAAGACTGTAAAAGCATACGAGGACATCCTTCAAGAACAAGGTACGCTACTCTGCCACTGCCTATCATAGTTAGGAATCAGTTTTCTTGTGTCTATGAAAGCCACATAAGTCTAGACCTACTGTCTATCTAGAATCAATAGACAGATCTGAGGGAAATCTTGCTATCTCATTGGTAAGAGTTCTCCACAACAAAACTAGCAACTCTACTAGGGAGGGATCTTTGATTCTTCTCTATTTTAGATCCCCTTTCTTGTTTACCTATGTATTATGTTTCTAAGACGATCATTATTTTCCTTAGCACTCTCTCAAAGAGTGGATATCTCATATTTGGACCTCCTACAAAGGGTGCATCATTGTATTTGGTTCAAATATCTTGTTTACTTGCTTGGCTTGGCTTGCATGGTTTCTTTGAGATTGTGAAGTTGTTGATAGTAAAACTTGCAAAGAAAAAGGCCTATTTCCCTCCCATGGCTAGAATTCATCAAATTGAACGACTTGCATTGGCATCTTTGCATTACTTTGGTTTGGTAAAGAGTCATAACATCATTGAAAGTTTCGTCCATTTCCCTTTGACTTAGTCACGGCCATTAAGAAAAGAACGCCTTAATTTAAAATTCATTAGATGTTTTTCTTACTAGCAAACCAACATTAGCTAACTAAAATTTAAAACCTTGGAATAAGATTGGAGAGTAAACTCTCCAAGGCTAAATATGTATACGTATCTTGATTTTTAATAATGAGAGGTTTCAACATTGTCTAAACAACTTGTATAAACATTTATTTATTTTTAATGTATCTCTTTTTATATATTTTTTATTTCAAACAATTATAATAAGCATTCACATTTTTAAAAAGTGTGAAAATCAAGTCCATTGCACCCTAACTAATCATATAATTACTGCATATAATATACTATCCTAACTGATCATATAATTATTGCATATAATATACTATTGTTATAACAATAACCAAAATCTTAAACTTCATAGCAATATATAAATAAAAATTCCACCACCCAAATATTCATCATTCCAAACGACGAAAGAGACCATACAAAGTTTACTTAACATGAAAAATATTACAAACAACAACACCATCTAGGACATTATGACATTATGGTAATAGCTACAAATACAATAAAGTAGCAATCCTACCCATTTTACATTGAAATAGCAATCCAAAAGTTGGTAGGAGATGCGTTCTATGTATGACATTTTGACCTTAATAGCATATCACGCTTAAACAAAAGGGTGACAACTAGTTGTGGCCTAAGTTTTATGGTGCACGCTACATAAAAGTCAAGAAGATAACTGAGCTACCTTACACGTAGATACCTTGAAACAGGGTTGACTTTATTTCAAGATGTTTTTCCTATTTCTTCTTTTCAAAAAACTTATAAAAGTAAAATATATATGTACACAAAGATTTCTTCTCGAACAAAAACTATGAAAACAAAAACATGTATACATTCTTCTTTTCACAAGACTTATAAAAGTAAAATATATATGTACACAAAGATTTCTTTTGAATAAAAACTATGAAAACAAAAACATATATTAAAAAAATTATATTAAAAAAATTATAAAAGTAAAATATATATGTATATAAACATTTCTTCTCTAAATAAAAACTATGAAAACAAAAACATATATACATTGATAGGAAATTTATCATTTCAAATTTTTCAAATTTAGTCACATGGTATCTAACTTACATTGATAGGAAATTTATCATTTCAAATTTAGTCACATGGTATCTAACTTACATTGATAGGAAATTTATCATTTCAAATTTAGTCACATGGTATCTAACTTATTTTAGAAAATTTGTATTAATCCATTTTGTAAGTATCAAAGTTAAATGAGAATTAATTGTAATTTTAGATTATTTAATTTCAATTCTAATTTTGACAATGTAAATGTAAATGTTAAAATGGATTTTAAAATCTATTAGTATTAGAAGTGATTAAGATATTTATAATAATTTTTAATTATTTAATTTTATTAATATCAATTTAAATATGTATAAATAATTATAAAAAACAAATTATCATTTAACTATTCATAACCCTAAGTTTAAGTCTTATTAAATTATTATTTAAAAAATGATAAGTTGGAAACCAAGTTTTCAAGTGAACAATATGTATCTTTTATAATCAAGGGTTTATTGACTTTCCTTGTCTTAAGATAATTTCTTGGTTACTTTTTAGGATGGACATGCTTTGTTTGTTTGTCTTAAGATAATTTCTTGGTTACTTTTTAGGATGGACATACTTTGTTTCTTAAGATAATTTCTTGGTTACTTTTTAGGATAGACATGTTTTGTTTGCATTTTTTTAGCAATAAGTATCCTTTATATTAAGGGTTTTTTGGTTTTCTTTGTCTTAAGATAATTTCTTGGTTACTTTTTAGGATGGACATACTTTGTTTCTTAAGATAATTTCTTGGTTACTTTTTAGGATAGACATGTTTTGTTTGCATTTTTTTAGTAATAAGTATCCTTTATATTGAGGGTTTTTTAGCTTTCTTGTCTTAAAATAATTTCTTGGTTACTTTTTAGGATGGACATGCTTTGTTTGTATTTTTTTAAGTAATAAGTATATTTAAGTATGCTTTGTTTGTATTTTTTTTAACAATAAGTATTCTTTATATTCAAGGATTTTTTTTTGGCTTTCTTTGTCTTAAGATAATTTATTGGTTACTTTTTAGGATGATTTCTTAGTTACTTTTTAGGATGGACATGCTTTGTTTCTTAAGATAATTTCTTGGTTACTTTTTTTTTCGGCTTTCTTTGTCTTAAGATGATTTTTTGGTTACTTTTTAGGATGATTTCTTAGTTACTTTTTAGGATGGACATGCTTTGTTTCTTAAGATAATTTCTTGGTTACTTTTTAGGATACATATGCTTTGTTTGCATTTTTTTTTAGCAATAAGTATCCTTATATTCAAGGGTTTCTTTGATTTTTTGGTTACATTTTAGGATGATTTCTTAGTTACTTTTTAGGATGGACATGCTTTGTTTCTTAAGATAATTTCTTGGTTACTTTTTAGGATACATATACTTTGTTTGCATTTTTTTTTAGCAATAAGTATCCTTTATATTCAAGGGTTTCTTGGCTTTCTTGTCTTAAGATAATTTCTTGGTTACTTTTTAGGATGGACATGCTTTGTTTGTATTTTTTTAGCAACAAGTATATTTTATATTCAAGGGATAATTTCTTTATTTGTATTTTTTTTCAGCAATAAGTATCATTTATATTCAAGGGTTTCTTGGCTTTCTTGTCTTGAGATAATTTCTTGGTTACTTTTTAGGATGGACCTTCTTTGTTTGTATTTTTTTAACAACAAGTATCTTTTATATTCAAGGGTTTCTTGGCTTCTTTTTGTTGGTTTTTTTGTGTTAGATAATTTCTTGGTTATTTTTAGGATGGACATGCCTTGTTTGCATCTATTGTCCTCCTTATTTTAAATAAAAAAATTAACTCTTATTTTAAATAAAAAATTAACTCAAACAATGTATTAAATGATTAAATTGTATAAACGGTTTTTTGTCTTTTTTTTTGTTGGCTTTTTTTTGTGTTAGATAATTTCTTAGTTATTTTTAGGATGGACATGCCTTGTTTGTATTTATTGTCCATCTTATTTTAAATAAAAAATTAACTCAAACAATGCATGAAATGATTAAATTGTATTATAAATGGTATAATAAAAAATTTAAGGTCCAATGGTTATTTGAGAAAGTCATTTTAAGGTTACCACCAAGTCATACACCAAATTGGTGTATGAGACATGAGACCTCCTTGTTTGTGGGACAAGAAATTGTTGAAGTCTACGAAGATATACATACCCTACCCCCTTTGGATTTGAACATGTGGCCTCCAAGGAGGAAACATGTGCTCTTAACCATTAGGTCCACTCAGATCATATTACACACATCCACATGTAGGTGGTAAATAGCATGTCCTCTCTCTTTCTCACAAGCCCTTCAACTCTACTTTAAAATCATGTTTTTGCATTGGTCTTAGTTAACGAATCAAGTTTAGCTCAAATGAAATAGTAAAAATTATTCTAAGTATTTGTACCAAAAAAATTCCATACCAACACCATGTAAGAAAACCATGTACAGCCTTGCATTCATTACACATAAAAATTTCACACAGTTGTAAGTCTCTTATGCAAATCTTGTATAACTTTGTCATCATCAAGCATCGAGCCTCAAGTTACAATTAATAAGATCCTCTTGTATAAAGTTGTCATCATCAAGCCTCAAGCCTCGAGTTATAATTAGTAAGATCCTCTTGTAGATATCTAATAACAATCTTCTTTTGTATACCTTAAAACACTCTTCTATGAATGCACAAACTCTCATTTACAACCAACAAACTAGATTAGCACTGCACTAGCTTGTGTAGTGCTTGTATATTTGTAGTGACAACTTGCACCTAGAGACAAAGATGATAAGAAATGAACACATGGTATCGATGTCATCAAGTATAACTTCCAAATTATATATTTAAGTTTGTAAGTATAACCAAATCTTGGCATGTAATTGTAACTATATTATACAGAGCCTTGAGCTATACTTCCAAATTCTATATTTAAGTTGGTATGTATAACCAAATCTTGGCATGTAATTGTAACTATATTACAAAGCCTTGAGCTCATTGTACATACTCTTAATTATGCGATAGAAATTAAATAGTATAGAATGCTTAGAAATTAAATAGTATAGAATGCTTAGGAAACTCTAGCTTTCTATTATTTCTTGAGTATTTGATGCACAAAATATTTCGACTGTGTCGTGATGTAGATCTTGATTTACATTTTAATATATTGATGGCAATGCAACTAATCAATTTAGAGAAAGAAATTTGGTGCATGTCATTGTTGTACGTGATCAGTTGTGTTTTCCATTATTTACATTATGATATTAATATATCAATTTGTTCTCCCTAATATGCTTTTACTTCCATTATTTACAATATGATATTGATTTATCCATTTGTTCTCCCTAATATGCTTCTACCATAACCTTAGAACTCCTCAAATTTACAATTGTATATATGAATCCCTTGGGAATCAACAAATTAGTGGTATCTACAAAAACTTGTACTTTGTTTATAAGTCATTGGTTTTAAAATAGAAGATATGGATCAATGCAAATGAGCACAAGGAAACAAATTACTGATACAAAGCAATCTCTTAGCATTACACATGTTGAATTTCAAGTGAAGCAAGATCTCAGTACATGAAGCATAAATTTCATCCTATAAATGCATAGTCAAACCTTCCTCGGCCCTCACCACAATCTCAAATATCAAGAATCCCACTCCTAACAAGTGATTCCATTGTATTGTCAAACATGTGTTGTAACACACATCAAAAAAAAAGATATATAACTCTTCTACACAAATTTTAAAATAGTTTACACAACCACTACACCTTTGATATCCAAAATATATGGATGTGAGTTGTAATTTGGAAGACATAACCCATAAAAGGTTCAAGTGGTATTGATATTCCACAATTCAAAGACAATATCGATGCATAGGCTTTAGAGGGATGGACACAAATGATGATATCCAAAATATATGGATGTGAGTTGCAATTTGGAATATACGACCCGTTAAAGGTTCAAGTGGTATTGATATTCCATAATTTAAAGACAATATTGATGTCAAGGCGGCTTTAGATGGATGGACACAAATGATTGAGGCTTAATTTGATGTGAATTGGTTCACTAATCAATAAAAGATAGCTTTGGGGCATTAAAATTTGTGTTGATTGCACTTTAGTAGTAGGAGTTACACCACTAATGATGTGTGGGAAAAAGTTGAGCCCATTAATACCTAAATCTAGTTTGTGTAAGCACTACATATTTCACCGCTTTGTTGATGACAAGATGACAAAATATGTGGTGTACATATTTCACCGCTTTGTTGATGACAAGATGACAAAATATGTGGTGCACTAGGAGTGTTGTCACACCTTGAAGTGTACTTTGAGGTGGCATAAGGGTGAAGGGGGAGATGGGAAAAGAAAAGATGAAAACATAAAGAACAAAGAAAACAAAAAGGAAGAAAAGAACAAGAAGAGTTTAATTTTGTAGCATAAGAGGCGACTGGGGAAAGTGTACTAGGTACGAGGCAAGTTATATCTAGTGTTGGTTGAAGTGTACTTTGAGGTGGCATAAGGGTGAAGGGGATGGGAAAAGAAAAGGATGAAAACATAAAGAACAAAGAAAACAAAAAGGAAGAAAAGAACAAGAAGAGTTTAATTTTGTAGCATAAGAGGCGACTTGGTAAAGTATACTAGGTACGAGGCAAGTTATTTCTAGTGTTGGTCAACTTTGTTTAGGGTTTTTAGATGTTCATTTTTAAACAAAGTTTATCTTCTATTCACAAACATAAATGTTGACCACATGGATATTGGTTTATCATAATCAAGTGCAGCCCTTCCTTATATGTCCCTCCTAGGAATCCTTTCAATAACTATGGAAAGGAAATAAGGCATCTAATCGTAAATGTAATTGAACAATAGAAAAATAACAATGTGTTATGAATTATGGTTAATTAAACTTCACAAAAGCCTCCTTCTAGCCAACTAAGGACTCTTGGTTAGACTATCCCATATGAGGTTTAGTTATAGACTATCCCATGTGAGGTTTAATTGGGCAACTCTTAATAATCTAGTTGCATGCATAATTAAAATAACTAGAAAGTAAATTGATCTATGAGTTGAACTATATGAAACTGAAAGAAAAATTGAATGTTGTGGACTTGAACTATATGAAACTGAAAGAAAAATTGAATGTTGTGGACTTGCAATGAAGTGTGGAGGAAGATCATGGAACTAAAAACAATTAAAATGAAATTTAACTATTTTATTGCAATATGTATAAACTAAAAATTTTGGAGTGTGATGTAACATCCTCGCTATAATCCCTAGTGTAATTAATGCTTATGTGGATATAATATGTGGCCACTGCCAAGCAATGTAATATGCGAATTGTCTCTCTATGTTTTATTAATAAAATGTGATGTCAACTGCTAAGGAGACATAGACAAAAGATGGGGACTGAATTAATCCCAAGAAAGAGAGTGTCTAGGGTAATGGTCAAGAGGGGTCCAAGGGGGAAATACCCATGTATATTAATTTAACCCATTTTCCTAAACTTGATAATTGTATATGAACCTTTTGTTTTATGATTGAGTGTTCTCGACGCCAATCATTGAATACATGTAAGAGGGTGGGTGTGAGTGGTCACATCCCAGAGTTATTGGGCACATGGGGGTTGAGTACAATCAACTTGGGGAAGAGTGAGAGTCAAGAAAGGCAAGCCAAAGAAAGAAAATTTGTATGGGTTGAGATGGTATTTTTTGGAAAAAAAACATTGAGTTTTTGGTGCATGGGAAGCAAGTTGGAAAATAAAAAAACTTGAAGCGGGTGCAGGCATGGAAAGTGAACTCTAGATAAAGCTATAACGTATTTGGAGCATTTGAGTGGAAGATTGAAGAGTCAGGTTGTCAGGCCTGAAGCGTGACCTTTGAAGTGAGTTGCATTGTAACAGTAAGTGGTTGTTGGTTTGTTGATAGTTTTCCTAGCGGCAAGTTCCCTTGAGTTCCCAGCTGAGAGATTCCTAGCTACATGTGCCAGAGAGACCCTGATAAACAAATGGTGCATTCCTTGGGTTGGGCAAGTCAGGAGGAAGAGAGTTGGTAGAAAAAATCAGGATGGTTGTAGGAGAATATCAGTTGGGTTATGAGGTTAATGAGTTGCGAGTGAACTATGAGAGACCACCCTCTTTTGTGGATTACTAGCCTCACCTTGGGGGTGACTGGTTGCTGAGATTTGGAACAGTCAATCTATGGTTAGGTGGAACGTTCGTCCCAAGCAGTTGATTGCAGCATTCTTGTTTAAATATAAGTGTTTTATCTTGTTGATGAGTTATTTACATCTGTTATTGATGTGCATGATCTCTACGTAAATGAAAATGACTTATATGTCGTTGTAATGAGAAATTTAGCTGCATTTCATGTTGATTATTAGCATGTTTTAGATGCATTTGTTTTATGGTTAAAGATAGTAGCTAAATAATTTTTGAATATGTAGATGTAAACTACAAGAAATCGGCTCACAGTAAAAGAATTACTTTAGTTAGAAGAAATTTCTCTTTTTATGTGTATTTCACGTTGTAATGTTCCTCGGTTGGGCTGGAGAACATTGTAGTATGGTATCAGAGCTATAAGTGAGAATTTTATGTGGCATGGCCCAGCTTGGGTTTTTGGGTAGGTTACAAAGTGGTATCAAAGCCCATTTTTCAACATTGAAACTGGATG
Organism: Picea engelmannii; assembly: GCA_009831015.1. NCBI lineage: Eukaryota > Viridiplantae > Streptophyta > Pinopsida > Pinales > Pinaceae > Picea > Picea engelmannii. Next base: position 388,119 of record ML787343.1, on the reverse strand, counting down.
GGCTGAGTTAGCAGAATGTTGAAGAGAAATTCGTAGAGAATTAATTCTGGAGTGTGCCTGCAACTTATTTTATTAAATTACGAGAGAAATTTCATGGGTAATGTGAAGAATTAAGCCTCTTTGGAAATTTCAAACATAAGCAAAATCAAAAACAATTGGGTATTTGTCCATACGACAACGTCGGCATGACGTGGAAGCCACATGTCAGCTGACGTGGTAGAAGAAACACGTGTACTTCCACGATGGTAGGGAGATGTTGGACAAGATGATAGTTGGTAGGTAGTGTGGAGCTGTGTTGCAGGCCAACTATCAATCCCACAAAACAACAGTAAGATCTTGGAATTTGTCTAAGTGTTAAGTTATCGCGAGTCCACGATAAGAAGTGGAAAAATGGTTGTGTTGAGACTTCTCGAACGGACTTATAAAAGGAAGATTACAAGATTATCAGTATGTGAGTCCGTTAAGTGTCGAGACTTCTTGGACAGACTTATGAAAGGAAGGTTACAAGATTATGAGTCTTCGAGCCTCGAATACAGTAAAGTTTCTAAGTATAAGTGCAAAGTGAGTGTGGCGGAACTAGAGGGTGCAAATTGGAGAATGTGAAAGAATGAAATGAAGAAGAGATATGACATAGATCCGCAATGAATCCATTAAGACAAATCAACGACAGAGATCTAATCAATAAATGATCGGACGGTTGTTGAGCGTTGCTACTATGTTACACATGCTAATGAATATTCCTTCATTGTTTTGCCACCATAACTTTCAGCTCAGAGCTCCAATTGGAGCATGCGAACAGTCATTGAAAAGTTGTTTCGAAAATAAATGCATTTAAGGAATCCTACTTGGGAGTAGTGCATTAATATTCTTCATAATTTAAAACGAAGAATGACATGTAATCTAATTGATAAATATTTTGCAATATGCTTAATTTTAACAACAATTATTGCATACACATTTTTGCATAATTAGAGATACAGAAAAGCAAACTTTAGTTCCTACATGAAAACTAGAGACATGGAGGATGCTCAAGGGTTTTACAGCCATGATGAAGAAATTATAGGTCTGCATACTAGCATGGGTAATGTTAAGACTGAGTCTAATGGGAGAAGCGACAGATAGAGTACTGTAACTATGAGAAGCCTACAAAGAGAAGTGCAGAGCTATAGGGAATGTTACCTCCAACCTAGGGGTAACTAAGGAGATTATGTCTCGAGGCCCACAGGTTGTAGACATGGAGTGTCGAGAGTTGGATGGATAGAGCATAGCCCCTCATAGCCCCTTCTTTTCATTGATGCATTCTACACATCACCAGCAGCCGCAACATCTACCACACTGACCTGGTCCCAGAGAGAAATGGGTCCTTCTCCATGAGGTAATGATTCTAGGTATCATGGTAAGTGTCACTCTAATATTTGAAGCATTTGAACATGTTGCAAAGAATCTTTATTGATTACAGAACGTTTGCTTGAAATTTATACTCTTTTCCTTATTTCCATGGTGGGTGTGATGTTATCCTAGTAAGTTGGTCACCCTCAAGAATAGGGTGCTATTGGGGGGTTCCTTGAAGAGTCATTGTCCATTCCTGATCATACTTATCACCCTCCATACTTCTTTCATTCTATCTCCTTATATTTTGGGGTTTTCGGGTGTACTGACCCAAGAAAGGATTGTACCTCATTTCATGGGAAGAAGGGGCTAAAGGCCCAGAGGAGAAAGTAGCTAGAAAAAGATAAAATCCAAACATAAAACCTTCCAGATGCTCCCCAAAAAGGCCTTGAGAAACAATGAACTGTTATATCTTAAAAGCATAAGACTTGCAAAATCATAATTCCACATTTATAGATGTCCCAGTTGTTGAGGGATCTACACAAGTGCATTACAAGCTAGACTATACCCCCATGGCACTCTGTGTACCTCTCCCTTCAAGTGACTCTATGGTATTGGCCCCCAAGCTAATTGATTAACCATAGGGAGTACCTAGTGTTTGGACCTTAATTAATTAATTAATGGCAATAAATGGGCTTGGAAAAATGTTGCATCGCAGACGAATGTCATCTCACCCTCTACAAAGGCACCATAAATGAGACAATACAAACCCTTGTATGTCATGAACACCATGCCCAGAAGTTCACCCCACTCCACTTCACATGCACATGTGGCTTAGATGGGCTTCTCTCGAGAAACACCTTGGACTTAGGAAATGATTGACGACTTGGGGAATTATTGACCCAATAGGATGCCTTGAGACCCCTCCCACACCTAAATTTGACAAATTGTATAACGGCCTTGAGCATTTGTTTAGTTTGAAAAGGGGGGTTTGATGCACATGTTCGAGTGGTTTAATTATTAGATGTGGCTTATTTGTTAAGATACTTGTGACTCATGGACCCTTGGAGGGAGTACATATTTTTCTTTGCAGGACCTTGCTCGATCGACAGGTATTCATGAGGAGATGGTTAGTTCATACCTTCATGAGGGATTGAAGCCCAAGGATGGATACAGAGGCCCCATACCTGGGGCAAGATTGTGATCACCAGTTTGAACAGTGAAGGAAGAGGATGTTTCCTTTGGAGGAACTTTGGCAGACCTAGACGAAGAGTCCATGGCTCCTCCCACCTAAACGTTATCCCTTGGAGGCCTTAGACGTCACCCTAGTAGCCCATAACGTCACCTAAGGCTAGGGTTTGATACTTGGAGATGTTGGTGAGAGTTTTGGCACGTGTGGCATGGAGGCAGGCCTTTGGAGGCCCAACATTCCACTAGACAACCTCAAAGAGGCCTAATGTCACCCTCTTTAGGGTTATTTTGTAAAGAATTGATTTTATTTTTAATTTTAATGAGCAAATTGACATGTAGACTCAGTTTTGTGAAAAGACACAACTGTTGGATAAATAAGCTAGAATTTCCCATTAAAATATGGCTCACAGTTTTTATTTTTCATGATAACTCACCTCTCACAAGATGGAGGATTGAAATTTTATCCCGAAAGGGGTTATTGGTTGAAATTACTAAGGCACACTTGCTTGGAGGCTATTTTGGATGCATTTTGGATCATTTCTTGGTGGAATTTTGGCAAATCTAGAGTTTTTATGCTTGATTATTCTTGGTGAAGTAAGTAAATCGGAAATTTTTATTTCATGATAAATGTTTATGGTATGTTTACTCGTTCATATTTAAGATTATGAAATTGCTTGCTTGAAAACCCTAGGAGTAAGAAACATAAGGTGTTTCTTTCTTGCTCTTTATTTTGCTCATTTTGCCTAAGAAGATCTTGTCTAGACAAACTTCTAGAACCCTAAAATGCTAGCACTTTAAAAGCTTTGTCTAGTTCTTATTGCATTAAATATATTTCAAGAGTCTAAGGATAGGAGAAATCGCTAGGGCATAGAAGTCCCTACACCCTAGTTGAATCTTCTCTTAAAAAGTTGGTGCTTGAGGACTTAAGGTGCTACTTCTCAAACTTCCCCCTTGTTATCTCTTAGACAACTATAATCATTGTTATTTCTCCATGTTAATGTGTGATATAATTGACTCCATAAGCCCTAAAAGGCACTAGTTCTCACTTCTCTCTTGTTGAAGGATTGATCAAACACTCAAACATTATTCTCCTAAGCTTTTACTAACTATCTATAACCCTAGTTTAGCCTAGATTACTAACCTACTTCTTGTTGTTGCAAAACATTGATACATCCATACTAATTGTTGCAATTTTCTGCATACACTAAGCTAACTCATAACTAACTTACTCATAACTTGCTTGTGACAATTGTTAAAGAATCTATACTTGATATATGCTCAATTTTCACTATCTTTTCTAGCAAATCTAAGACTTACAATTTACTTTTGGTTGTTATAAACAGTGATCTAACTATAATTTTGTTTCAACCATCATATAATTGCATTGTCTATCGTCTTTGGAGGCTTTACTATCATTTTTGTACATGAAATTGTCATATATATGCTATGTTGTTCTTGTTACGGGTAGGTACACAAATTACACTTCTTTGCCTCAAATTTCTCAGACGTAGACTTTGTTGACTTTGGTGACTGGTGAGAGGGGGGTATTTATGAACACAACGTTAATCTACCCAACCCTTTAGGCCACCAGAGATGCCTCCCTTGGGGTAGACTTTCTTCTACTACTAAAAGTGGGGATTTCCTATTGAGGTGACAGTGATAGGATATCTCATTGTTACGCCAATTTCCCTCACTTGCCTTGGGCTTTGGGAAAGTACAGATTACGCGATAACAGAGCCAATAATGAGAGGATCATGAAGATTCAAGAAGAGATACTTCAAAGCCTACATATGCTACAGAAGCAATTTAATAAGGACTTTGGAACCAAACAAACAACTAGTGCTAGACAAGTATCATCATCAAGCTCCCATAGCAAAAGAGATGATCATGGGAATGATAGGCAGTCAAGAAGCACGAGTAGATGTCATCATTCTCCAAAGCATTCCACCAAAAGAACTCATGCAAGTTCATGTCTAGGGAGTAGTGCAAGTGTCTCATGTTTGGAGGCAAAGGAGAATACCTAAGGTAGGCATCTTGCAGGGTGAACTCAGTTAGATTAAACCACCAACTTTCAATGGTGAGCACAAGAAAGGAGAAAATGTTGAGACCTAGTTGTTGGAAATGAAGAAATATTTCCAGCTACATGATTACCCATATGTTACAGATTATTTTCTCCATCCCTATGACCGTTAATGATGTAAACCTATCTATTGTCTTCAAAGGGATCAGTGGCCCAAATTCCTGAACAAAGAAGGGAGAAGAACTTTGCATGAGAAAAGAAGTTGTATTTTTCCTTTGTAAAAACCCTATTAAGGAAGATCGTCACAAGCTTCACTATACACAGGGTGCGGCGATGTCTGATCGCCACCCTCTACCCTAAAACGGGTCTGCGACATCTCCGCAGACTACCCTATGGCTGGGGTGCGACGATTTTCGGACGTGCATCGTCGCCCTCTACCCTAAAACTAGTCTGCGATGTCTCTGCAAGCTGCCCTATGGCTAGGGTACAACGATTTTCGAACGTGGAAAAAATGAGCATCTTCTCATTGCTTCTAGAAGGAGAAGCTTTTGTGGTGAGGTGGCATCTGAATGGTTTGGATCTTACTCGCTTTCATGATTTAGTGGGATCATCCTAACCTCCTCACCTTATCCTTTTCAGCTTATAAAATGAGAGGAGCTCTCATGGAGAAAGTTAGCTTGATTGGGTTGGAAAGTTATTGAGTCTTGTAGCTTGGAGTTTTGGGGCCTATGTTGGATTTGAGCTTTGCTTTGTCAAGATAGATTGTGAGTAGCTATCATATCTACAGTCTTAGAATCCATGGGATAGAATTGTGTGGGAAGCAAGGAATTGTTGGAAGGAACCTGACAACATCAAGGCATCTGGTTGTATACTTTACTTTCTTATATGAATGTTATTTGTTCATATTGTATGATTCCTTGATCACATACATAGTTTCATATCAAATAGACTATGTTATTCTTGTCTTTGTTCGCTTGTATTCCTTTGCAGATATTTCTCCATAAGCCTCACGACGGAGCTTGGATTGCATTGGTGAAGTCGGGTCTTCGATATTTAAAAGGCATGTTCTAGATCCATTTCTCATTTGATAATTGAAATCTAAGGAAAGAGTAGTGTATTGTCTTGTTTTGTTCTAATTTCATAGTGAAGCTAGGGGGATTGATTTGTGTCCGCACTTAACAATTTACCCGATAACACCATCCCAGGTAGAAGCTAAAATTTCCACCTACCACTTGCAACGAAAGGCAAACATGTGGTGGGGTCAACTTAAGCAAACCAAGAACCTTTATGAGAAAAGAATCTCATGTAGGCAGTTCAAGGGATATTTCCAAGAAAAATATGTGTCTGGGCATTACTATGAAAGAAAGATGAAAGAGTCTTTTGAACTCAAGTTGGAAACCATGACAATGGAGGAATATGAGAGGCGGTTCATTGAATTGTTGAAATATGTTGACTTCATCAAGGATGAGAAAGTCAAAATCCAAAGGTTTCTAAGTGGCTTACCCTCTTTCTAAAGTTACCCAAAACCTTGGAGGAAACCATAAGGAGAGAAAGGCATTTGTATGAGCAGAGCAAAGGAAGACCAGTTTTCCAAAAAGCTTGGAATGACAAGATGAAGGATAAAAGGATCCAAGTGAATCAGCACGATCAAGTCACACAAAATGAACACAAGACTGCAAATTCATTTGGAAAAAGGCCAAGGTGGCAGTCGGTGCAATGTTGGGGATGTAATAGAAATCATTTATATAAGGATTTCCCTCACAAAGGAGAAAGAATGGATATTTTCCACAACATTCAAGAGGTTGAAACGGTGAAAGACATGGGAGGAAGAATGTCAAGGATTTATGCAGCTTTGGACAACAAGCAGGCAGAGTATCAATCCCCGACGATTGAAGTGTAAGGTAAGATCAATAATGAACCCATAGCAATTTTAATTGATTATGGATCTCGCCATAGTTACATAAATTCTAACATTGTTGAAAGACTTCACTTGCAAAGAAGTAAGCATAAGAAATCTTGGTTAGTTCAGTTAACCACGGGGGCTAAAAGGAAAAGCAATGAGTGGGTTAAAGATTGCATGGTAGACATTAATGGACTTAACACAAAGGTAGATGTAAACAATGTATCATTGGATTCATATGATTGTTTAATTGGCATGGATTGGTTGGGGGAAAATCATGTTGTCCCAAACTGTTACAACAAGACAATCACATGTCTTGATGAGGAAGGGCAGCAAGGAAAGATTCAAGGCATCCCAAGAGTTTTTGTTGTGAAAGAGATTTCAGCTATGCAATTGAAGAAGAGCTTCAGGAAGGGATGTCAGATGTTTGCGGCCCATATGGAGGCAACCAAAGGCAAAGTGGCAAGAATTGAATACCATCCGATCTTGAGGGATTTTGAAGATGTTTTTAGAGAAATTCAAGGATTGCCACCAAGGAGAAACATTGATTTCTCTATTGATTTGGTGCCAGGAGCTTCCTCAGTGTCCAAAACACCATACAAAAATGGGCACACCAGAACTAAAAGAGTTGTAGATGTAGCTTGAAGAAATTTTGAAGAAGGGGTATATATGCCCAAGTGTCACCTTGGGGAGCCACAATTCTTTTTGTGAAAAAGAAGGATAGAACCTTAAAGTTGTGTATTGATTTCAGACAGCTTAATAAAGTCACCATAAATATTAAGTATCATTTGCCAAGAATTGAGTATTTGTTTGATCAGCTGAAGAGTGCAAGAATCTTTTCAAAGATTGACTTGAGATCAAGATATCATCAAGTAAGGATAAAGGAAGAAAACATCAGCAAGACAGCATTTAAAAAAAGATATAAGCATTATGAATTCACGGTAGTGTCATTTGGGCTATCAAATGCCCCAATGGTTTTTATGTGTTTGATGAATGGAGTGTTCAGGGAGTACCTGGACAAGTTTGTGATTGTGTTCCTAGATGATATACTTGTCTAATCTAAATCAGAAGAGGAACATGAGTGGTGTTTAAGAGAGCATAAATTGTATGCTAAGCTAAGTAAGTGCATATTTTACAAAAAAGGGATTCACTACTCGGGGCATATAATTTCAGCACCAGTGATAGAAGTTGACCCTGAGAAGATAGAGGCCATTAGAGGATGGCCAGCGCCAAAGAATGTGACAAAAATCAGATCGTCCATGGGTCTTGTCGGTTATTACCGAAGATTCATAACAGGGTTCTCAAGAATTGCAAGTCCAATCACTTATTTATAAAATAAGGGAGTGAAATTTGAATGAACTTCCAAATGTGAAGAGAGTTTTCAACAGTTGAAGGAAATATTGATAGGTGCACCAATCTTGAAGACTGCAAATCCAAATGAAGATTTTGTTGTGTGCATCGATGCATGCAAAGAAGGACTCGGTGGAGTTCTCAATCAAAGGGACCATATGGTATGTTATGAGTCCATAAAATTAAAAGAACATGAGAGAAATTATGCTACACGTGGCTTGGAGTTAGCAGTGATTTTACATACCTTAAAATGTGGAGGCATTACCTTATGGATAAGAAATTCGAGCTAAGAACGAACCACTGTGGTCCGAAACATTTGTTTAGACAAGCCAACACTAAATGCTAGACAAACTAGATGGTTAGAATTTCCGAGTGAAAAATGACTTCGAAATTAAGCATATAAAATGCAAAGAAAATTTAGTGATTGATGCACTCAGCAAGAGAGCTCATGAAGTGTATGTGGCAGCCATTTGCATGTACTGGATATATTTGAAAGACAATTATTGCAACAACAAATTCAGATCGACACTGTGTGAAAATAAAATCATTACAGCAAAGTAATTTTCAACGGAAATTTAGTTATTATGAGTTGAAAGAAGATGGAAATCTTATGTATAAAAAAAAGTGTATGTGTCGAATTCCAATGAGCTGAAAAATGCAGTCTTGAAGGAAATGCACAATGTGTCATATGTCATGCACCCAGGATATCAAAAGACAATTGCAGCTATGAAAAGCCAATACTTTTGCTCAGAAATGAAGAAGGAAGTGGCTAATTACATAGTTAAATGTCTAGAATGTCAAAAGGTGAAGACAAAGCATAGACATCCAACAGATTTGGTACAACCATTGTCCATTCTGAAATGGAAGTGGGAAGTAGTTACAGTTGATTTTATTACTAAGTTGCCCAAAATAGTGAAGCAACATGATTCTATCATGGTGGTGGTGGATAAATTCACTAAAGCAGCACATTTTATTCCAGTAAAAACTACACACAAGGCAGCAAATATCGCAGAAATTTATATAAAGGAAGTTGTTATGTTACATGGAGTGCCTAAGACAATAGTTTTTAGATAGAGATCCAAAGTTTACATCCAATTTTTAAAATTGGAAAAGTTTGTTCAAGGGCTTTGGAACAAATTTGAATTTCAGTACAACGTATCTGTTGATACTGAGAGGGGGGTGAATCAGTATCAAGTACAATTTAAAACCTTTTTCAACTTATACTTAAACCATTCGACTATATCTAATGAGCAATGAACAATAGTATAAGAGTTACACCAATACACCACAATACACCATGCACAATATATGAGAAATAATCAATAGTTATTGTTCAAGGGAAGTAATGACTTCCAAAGGTAGCTACAGCTTCCAAATGT
>ML787343.1:350415-375851 GCA_009831015.1 Picea engelmannii | reverse complement strand
CACCAATACACCACAATACACCATGCACAATATATGAGAAATAATCAATAGTTATTGTTCAAGGGAAGTAATGACTTCCAAAGGTAGCTACAGCTTCCAAATGTAAAGGGAGGGATAATCCTCCAAGAGGAAGATACAATCCTCCAATATCAAGAGAGAGTTGAACTCTCCATCCTTGCCCCTTCCTTCCACCCAAGAATATATGAGAGATAATAAAACTTTACATTAAATCATTATCATCAACCAATCATCACATAGAACCTGATAATGCTTCCTAAGACTTTTTCAATTTCTACAATTCTTCAATTCTTGGAGTACTCTGATCTTGTATATAATATTACTCAATGTATTCTCTGAAACTCCTCCAAGTTTCACTCCTTGAATCCTTCCCAAAAATAAGTTATAGAAAGAATGGTAGACTTTATTCAATTCTAGTCTATTCAGGAGACTGAACTTGTACAAAATGCCCCGCACTCAATATTTAACATCTGATTCTGAAACTCGCACACAAGAAACTACAGTCCGTACTCTTTCCAATGAAATTTGTCCCACATCATTTGGATTCTCGATGAATAAGTTATGATTGTTTTACCCGGAACACATGTTTATTGACTAGCTTCAGGACTGGTCACAAACCCTATCTTCCACATAGTGTATCTCCATAATTATAGCAAATCAAGAGCTGAACTTTTTACCAGAGGTACCTTGATATGTCTTCTCAATACCATAGCGATTTCACCATCTGAATCGTTCTAAAAAAAGTTACATCACCAAAAGACTTCATCCTCCCTTGAAATCCACTTCTTATTTCCTCTGAAATTTGACTTGTATCAAATGAATGTATAATGATGTTTATTTATACCATTTATGTCACTTCCTTTTAACATTAGGGTCGACCTGACACTTTTTTTATTTTGTAATTCTTTTCTTTACTTATCTTCAGGGCCTACATGTACTTCATTCTTCAATTCACTTTGTCATCTTCAAAAATTCATTTCTCCTCAACCATGAGGATCCACGTGACGTGCCACATACCACTGGGAACAACATGATGTATATTATCCATTCATGGGTGTTGTATATGCATGTGCATTTTCCTTCATGTCCAAATACCTTTATCAATCTTGTGGTCCAAAACCCATGACTAGGGTTGACATCAATGACAACAACCAATCTTCCAACAGTATCATCCATGGGAAAACAAAAAGGACAGACAGAATAATTGAGGACATGCTTCGAATGTATGTGATGGATCAGCCATCAAAGTAGGAAGATTATGTTCATTTAGTTGAATTTTCCTACAATAATGGGTATCAGGCCTCTTTGAAAATGAGTCCATTTGAAGTATTGTATGGCAGAAAATGCAACACTCTAGTGGGTTGGGATAATCCAGCAGACAGAGCAGTTGTTGGCATAGATTTGTTGAATGAAATGGAAGAGAAGATGACAAGGATAAAGTAGAATTTAAAGATTACCCAAGATAGGCAGAAAATTTATGCAGACAAGAATAGAGTTTTCATAGATTTTAAAGTGTGCGAACATGTGTTTTTTAAAGTGAAGGCAAAGAGAATTTTTCTAAGATTAGGAAGTTGCCCAAAGTTGGCAGGGAGATATTGTGGACATTTTGAAATATTAGAAAATATAGGGTTAGTTGCATACATGTTAGCATTGTTTGCATCCCTGAGAGTGCATAATGTATTTCATGTGTCATTGTTAAAGAAATATGTTTCTGATCCTAACCACATAATTGATTGGAATGTGATCCAAGTGGTGCACGAAGGGGATTTCCGAGTGGAACCAGTATGCATCCTAGACCAGAAAGTCAAAGTGCTTAGGAACAAAGCCACGGGGCTTGTAAAGGTTCAATGGATCTGCTACGGTCCTGAAGATGCTACATGGGAACATGAGGAAAACATGCAGGCGGAATACCTGCAAATTTTTGACAATTTTGAAAAAGGCAAAATGCAAGACTCCATTTTAAAAAGCTATAGTTCGGAAACCACATCTCAAAGTCCTAGCCAATTGCATTGGGGACCTTGATAAACAAATAGTGCATTCCTTGAGTTAACATTGATAAACGAATGGTACATCCCTTGAGTTAACCTTGATAAACGAATGGTACATCCCTTGAGTTAACCTTGATAAACGAATGGTGCATTCCTTGGGTCAACGAGTTGAGAGGAACAGGAGATTGATGGTTGGTGTTGTTGTTGGAGTTGTTAAATTGCATAGTTTTTATTTCTGCGTATTGTGATATAAATTTGCATATATATATCGACATAGAGTGCACTGAGGATGGTGCACAATTGTAGGGGAGGGGGAATGTAACATACCCACTACAATCCCCAGTTTAATTAATGCTTATGTGGATATTATTATCCTCATTTTGTGGGATAACTAAGAAAATGATGTCTCAAGCCCCTCAAGTTGCAGACATGGAGTATCAAGAGACCACATGACTAGCAGTGTCCACTTGCACATATGGAAACTCGATCTATCACCACACGTTGGATCCATCATCAAAGCATCCACCACATCAGCAAGCTTTTGGAAATCATTTGGGTCTTGCTCCATGCAGTACAAGTCAGGTATTGTGGCAGGTAATCACCCTAATATTTGAGGAATTTAAGCATGTTGTATTAAACTTTGCTTGGACATTATGTTTTTGACCATGTTTCACCTTGGTGATTGTCATTGATTTCCTAGTGAGTGGCCAACTTTTGGGGAAGGGGTGTAACTAGGGGTCCCTTGAGGGGTCAGCGTACCATTCCCGACCATACTTATCACTTTTTTCTCATCACATTCCCATCACATTGCCCTCTTCTGGGCCCGTTGGCTTTAGTGACCCAAGAAGGGAATGTACCTCATTTCATGGGAAGAAGGGTCTAAAGTCCCACAAAGGTGATGGTTGGCAAAAGATAAAAACCTAAAATATAACCTTCCAGATGCTCGCCCAAAGACGTCTTGAGAGCAATGAAAAGCTTCTCCTAAAAAATCAAAGACCTGCAAAAGCAAATAACATTATATAAATGTCCCCACTTCTTGAGGTGTGTACACTCATGCGATGTCCCTTTCTTTCCTTGCATATGGCACTCTGTGTACCTCTAACTTCAAGTGGCCTTGTGGTGTTGCCCCCCAAGCTAATTGATTTCACTCTAGGGAGTACCCAAAGTTTTGGACTATTAATTAATTAATAGCAATGAGTGGACTTGAAAAAATGATGCATTGAAAACGAAGGTGCAACACACCATCTACAAAGGCACCCATAGATGAGACAATATGAGCCCTTGTATGTCATGAAACCCATTGACCTATGAAGTCTAACCCCCTATCTACCTCATCATCCACTACTTGACCATGAAGGGGCATCCTTGGGAGCATCCCCTACTTGAGGGTTTTGGTATACCCAATAGGACTTTTATGACACCCCTCCCATACCTAAACTTGGTCAATTGTATAGGGTCTTGGAGCATTTATTTAATTTGATGAGGTAGTTTTGATGCACATTTTTAGGTGCCTTGTTTATTAGTTGTGGTTTTCACTTGCCATGATATTTTGAGTTGAGATCCTTGGAAGGTGTACCCATTTGTTTTGCAGGACCTTGCTTGGTGCCCAGTTTTGGGAGAACAAGCCTAGCTTGGGCTTCCATGGCGAAAAAAACCCACAGGTTGGATGCCTAGGGCCCACATGTCGGATGACGTAGATGTGCCTTTGGAGGCCTAGAAGATATCATAGATGACCTTGCCTAGCCCCTATTACCCAAACAACTTTCCTAGGAGGGGAAAAATGTCACTTTTGGCGGCTTGACGTTACCTAGGGCTAGGGTTTGGTGGTGATGGAGTTCTTTCTCATTGACACTTGGCATGATTTGACCGCAAGAGGCATGGAGAGACCTTGGTGCATGAAGAGGAGGCTCAAGAAGCATCAAGGACCTCCACTTTCTTCTCCAACGACTTAGAAAAGTTTCAAAACGACCCCCTAGAGGGGTGACATCTTACTTAGGGTATCATTTTATGTGCAAAGTATGAATTGTTTAGTATTATTTTGGTAAAGAGGAAACGTATAGGTTTGTTGTCCCCTTACTTTGTGTTTACCCTAACCTAAGTGGAAAAACTATTTCAAAGACTTTTATTATAAATAGAGCCCAAACTCAAATCATTTTAATATAACTCTCCCATTGTGAGGGGAATCTATGGCTGAAATATTTGCTATACTTGTGCATTTTTGGTATCTCTCTCTCTTGCAAATGGTTTATGGTGTTAGTTCTTGGTGATGGATGAAGTGAAGTGATGTGCACCTCTTGAAGGCTTACTCTTTGGCTCTTGGATGATAATTTGCATGGTGAACTAGGGTTTGATATCTCTTTCTTTGGAATTGGTAAGGAGAAATCTGCATATGTTAGTTCTTTCTTGTTCATTATTGGTTATTTGTGGTGGAAACCCTAGGAGGAGTATGTTGGATACACCCTCCATTTATACTTCATCATCTTGTTAAAGTTATAAGTCATTCTTGAACAAGGGTTGCTAGGAGAAGTACAAGTGTGTACACCCTCAATTTATGCTTCATCATTTTATTAAAGCTATAATTCATTCTTTAACAAGGGTTGCTAGGAGAAGTACAAGTGTGTACACCCTCCTAGATTTACCCCAAGTTGGTTGGCATACCCTAGGGAGTAAGAGGATTTACACCCCTAAGGATTGTGTTGATCCAAATTGTGTTTTAAAGACCCCATTCACCCAATTATAAAGGCACCAATCAGATTTTTTGCATTGGAGAAATAAATTATTTACCTCGATAAACGTGATTTAATGAGATGCTAATCTTGTTTGAATTGGATAATTTTTTGCATGTTAAGGGCTTATCAAGGGCACTATGGCGTCTTAATTGGCCTAGTATTCCTTATATCTCATTAAAAGATACAATGATTAGGGCTACAGCAAAAGCTCTCTTTCCTCACTTATAACTTGTTTTTCACCATTAGAATTTGCTTAAAGTTTGCCAAGATAATCAACTACGCCTAGCGCAACTTTTGGGTGGAATCTCTGTAAGTTTTGGTGGTTGGATTCATTGTTGTAACAACTTGTTTGCTACAGCCATAAGGCTGCAAAATATCTCTACAAACACCTTTTATTACAGCCTTTTTCATTGCTAAAGTCTTGTGTTTTCATTCTTGAATATTACTAGTGTTTATCTAATTGATCTATTTCATCATTTGTTGGACTTCTAGCAATTGTTAAGCAGCTTCAACACTTATTTTCTTGCTGATATATATATCTTTGTTTATTGTTGCAATTAGGAACAAAAAGCTTAACTTGCTTGTCCACCTAACACTATACATATATATTTGACTTGTTCTTGTGTCTCAGACAAGTACAATCACTCTTTGCATGTACTCTTATCTCTTGTAAACTTTTGGCTACCACCAAGACTCTTTCTCAAGTCCTTTCACACTCTCTATATTGACCTTTAGGGGGACCTTTCTTCATCTCTTCACTTTCCATCCCATTTCCCTCAGGGTCATCGGGATTCCCCCCTTGAGGTGATTCTCTCATCTCTAAAGTGACGAGAATACATGCCTAAGGTGACAGTGGGTAGGTGTTCTATTAGTTGTCGCCATTTGGTAGTTGGGTCAAGATTTTCCCAACCTACAACTTGTGCGATAAGATTTTTGTGTCATTGTCGAGGAGGATTTTGAATCCTCTTCCAAACCCTAACGACTGACAATCTATCCCAAATCCTTTTCCCTAGCTTTCCTGGTGACTCCACCTAAAGGATGTTCCCTTTTCACTTTCGATGAGCTCTTCTTAAAGCCCACCTGGCGACTCCACCTTCCCAGAACCATTCTTCCCTTAAATCGTTTCCCCCGGGGAATTTCAAACCTTCTAAGGTTTACCAAAGAAGGCCTCCCCTCAAGTCTCCCATTCTCAAAACCTTTTTCCACAGTACCCTTCCCTTTGCTCTAATGGCTCACCCTTCAGAAAAAAGACCTTTACAAACCCCTTAACATGGCCACCATCCCTAGATACCCTAACACAATGCCAAAAGAGTCTCACAAATGGTTGCCAAAGTTTCTGGGAAACAATGTCATCACTACAAATGATCATCTTTATGTCGTAGGCCGAGACATGGAAAATGCAAAAGTGGAACATGAGGATGCAACGATGAGACTACTAGCCTCATATTTGGCCGAAGATGCCCGGAGGTGGTTCAAAGGGCTACCTAACAATCACGTTGCATCTTACGAAGATTTTGGTAAATTATTCAAGAATAGATGGACAATGGGATGCTTGTAGCTCAATTCAACCAGATAAATAAAAATGAGAATGAGACACTGAGTGAGTTTGACACCCGGTTCGATAGATTATATAGTCAGATTCCAGTTGATTTTTGTCCTACCACTGCAATAGTTCGTCTCCTATATGTGAATGCATTTGATGAGCGGTTTTGCTTTATTTTGAAGGACAAGAAGCCCACTTCTTTGGAAGAAGCCAAAGAGTACAGTGTTGAGATTGAAGAAAATCCCCTTGACTCAAAGGTTGATCCTTTTCAGTATCCTCGTGTCAAGGTAGAGATAAAGACTAAAGTTTTCAGTGACGGTGCTCTTGATCTGATTACCCTCTTGACTCAGAAGATAGATCAGATGAGTACTCAGTTTTTCTAAGCACATAATCAAATCATGGGTCGATTAACCACTATGGAAAGAAATCAATATGCCCCCAGACCTCAGTTTGCTAGAAAACAGAGAGATGCCACAGGTTGGAAACCAAGGCCTCAACAAGAAGCAAAGGCCCATGATACTTTGAAACTGGTTGGGATGGTGGACACAGAACAAAAATCATGGTGTTCTCCATGACAAGAGCCTCACAGAGAAGATGAGTGTGCTCGACGAGATGAAGATCTTTCTAACAGTATGAACTTCAAGGATATGATCAGTACTTTCCAAATTGAAGAAGTCGCACAAGAACAGATTGACAAAGCTAGAAGAAAAGGAGAAAGAGAACGGAGACTATGGGCCTTGAATCAGTTGACAAACGATCAAAGGAAGGAACTGAGAAAGAGGAAATATTTGACATACACTAGAAGAAATAAAGCTTCAGCCCCTCCATCACAACCTGCCACTCCTCCTCTACCTGCAGAGGTGGTCCCACCACCTCCACCTCCAGTACATGAGTTTCTTCCTAGGCCAGCTTCTACAGATGAGATTCAGTCGAACATAGAAGTTGCACCCATGTTTGGAAAATTGAATATGACAGTCCCGGTAACAGAGATGTGCAAGATCCCTTATGTAAGGAAGGAGGTCTTGAAGTTATTACAAGTATCGACTGAGAAGGAAGATCCTCCCATCATTCTAAACACTATGTATCTTGATCGAAAAAAGGACAACAGTCCTCCTTTCTATCTTTCATTATGCATGAATGGCCTCCACTTGAACAATTGTATGTTGGATTTAGGGGCCTCCGCAAATGTCATGTCATTGAAGGTTATGGAAAAACTTGGTTTGAAGACGACAATGTTGAGTTTTTTTGTACCTTGGGAAGTGATCCCCATGTGGTTATCGATCTCTAACCACAAGCGGGAAATATTTGACCCTTTGTACCTTGTACTTTATGTCTAATTTCACATTGACTTTATCGTAAGTCAAAAAGGTGAAATTTGTCACTTAAGGGAAAAGTGACTATTAATTCACTTTGTGGGTGAATTGAGGGACATAAAGTGAACTTAGGAAACTTAACCCAAAATGGGTTTCTAAGTGAGATATTTGTGAGAAGATCTCACCCATTGATTAGAGATGGCTAGGAGTGATCTAGGTAACTAATCTCTAGGTTTCTTTATGGATGGTTCAAAAGGGGCGCATAGGGAAAAAGAGGCCCATTCACTCATTTGTTCACTTGGAGAGTTTGGAGAGGAGCATTGAGAGGAGAATGGTAGCATTGGGTGAGGAAAGATTGGATGCCTTCATTCATGGAGGGCAAAAGGAGGCTTGAGGCATCATCTATTGTGAGCTAGAGCTTTTTCTTAGTGGAAGGCGCACTTGTCTAGGAGGGTGCAAGATTAGAAAGCACTAGTTGTAAGTGGACTATAGCAGATCTGATTGGTTCATTGTTGAGGCGGCATACAAGAGATTCTTTGTATGCAAGGGATTCTCTATTGGACTAGGGAGGATCAAGGGCACACTGGTTCAATGGAATAGGCAACAAGGGAGACAGGGCACACTTATTTGGGCGCATTCTTCATGGAACCTTCTAGCCAAGCCTAAGAGGAGCTTGTTACTTGTACAGGTTCCATTGTATTTGTTTACTTATTGTATTACATGCTTGAGACATCACATATATACACTTTCATTCTAAACCGGTTTTCCCCGAGGGGGTTTATCCAGGGTCGTGTTGACCAAAAATACTTGTGTTCAAATTTCATGTATGCTTAGTGTTTAGATCAGCAGTAGAATCTTGTTAAGATGCTAAAGGAGTGCTATATGTTTTGAGGTTTGCATGTGATAACATTCAGTTACTAAAACCACTTGCAAGGGCACCTTAAAAGAGCATATAAACATTTATTGAAGGCAGATTTCTTGGCGGAATTAAATAGACATGTTTGATGTCCTAAAACAACAAGAAGGACATATTTGGTTGACTAAACTTAGAGCCCAACAAGAGGACATAAGATAGGCCTATTGGGGAACCTTATGTTCCTCAAAAATCTACATGGTATCAAAGCCTAGGTGGCTAAGAGTTTCTTGATTTGTAGAGCATACTATGGGCAGTTTGTTGCATTGTTTTGGTTAATTGTGGATAGCCTCTTTTCACACCTATGTTGACAAGAGTGAGGTTGTACTCGTTTGCATTGTATAGCATCAATTTGAGTTTCAGTGGACTATTTTGGTTAATTGTAGACAACCTCTTTTCACACCTATGTTGAAAAGAGTGAAATTGTACCCATTTGCATTGTTTAGCATCAGTTTGAGTTTCAGTGGACATTCATGTTGGTGACTGAGATGAGGGCAAAGGATAAACTAGTTGGAGCTAGCAACTAGTCCCCTTGGAAGACCAAGATTACATTTGTCTTGGAGGATCTTGAACTATGGGATATAGTTCAACCTCCAGTGGTTCTTCCTCCTGTCACTGCTCCCTTGTTGGTAGTAGAGCTCAGGAAGAGGAACACCAAGGCTAAGAGGACTATCTGTGATGTGGTGAGAGACCATGTCATAGCCCATTTGAATGGAAAGGAATATGGCTTTGAGATGTGGGACTCATTGTGCAAGCTCTACCAAAGTCTCAATCAAAACCAAAAGATGGTTTTGCAGAAGAAGCTCAAGACCATTTAGATGCTCAAGTCAAAGTTGATGAATTCATACCTCTAGAGATTTACCAGACTCGAGATCAGTTGGCAGCAATTGGGGAGATTGTTGATCCCGATGTTTTGGTGAGGACATCCTTAAATGGCTTCTCCAAAGCTAGGGAGTCTTTTGTGCGAGGCATAGTGGCCAGGGAATCCATGCCCAATTGGGAGAGACTATGGGACGACTTCGTACAGAAGGAGATGAGATGCAGCTCTAAATCTTCAGGCCAGCAACATGTTGTAGAGGGGGAGGAGGATTTTTCTCTTTGGTCAAAAGGAAAGAAGAAGACCGGCAAGGGTGCTAGACAGGGTCCCAAGATGGGGGCCAAGCCACAGGAGAGTGGTAGTGGGAAAGAGAGACATGAGCAAAGTGAGATGTTTTTTTTGTGGAGAGATGGGGCACTATGTTTGACAATGTCCCAAGAAGAAAAAGAAGCAGCAATATGGTACTGCAGCGACAGCATAGGAGGAGGAGTTCATTGTTAAGTTTGAAAGGGAGTGTGGCTTCATGAGTTGTTGTTTGACAGTCGAGACACCATCCCGCAGTTGGTGTGCAGATAGAGTTAAAGAGGTCCCACAAATTGAGAGTGTTGTATCTAATGGGACGCGGACTCAGTTTTCGAGGACACCATATTCTGGGGTGACTGGTCCACCCAGGACAGCTTTAGTTTCAGAGTTGTTGACCAGACAAACAGTTGGTGCAGAATCTTCAGAGCATTAAAGAGTGATGAGAGTGAGTAGGGCACCAGAGAGGTTCGACTCTCACTTGGCTATGGAGACGAGTAGATCATTTTCAGATCCCACTTCAGGTGGAAGTCACTTGGTGAAAGACCAAGGTGAGGATCTTGGTGTGATGCCAAGATCTAGATACTCTTGGTGAGATGTCAATATTGAGACTCTTGGTGAGATGCCAAGAGAAGTGACCTTTGGTGAGATGCCAAGAGGTAGAGACTCTTGGTGGGATGCCAAGAGGTATAGATCATTGATGAGATGCCAAGGTAGGGATCTTTGGTGAGATGCCAAGATCGGGATCTTTGGTCAAGCAAATCAGAGTCAGAGGCCACTTTTGATGATCATGGTAGAGCCATACTCATTGAGTATTTGCCAGCAGGCAACGATGTCCACTACAGGGACGAGATTGGAGGGGTGAGTGACACTTTCCTCTATAAGAGGGAGCATTGAGTTGTTTTTGTACCTTGGGAAGTGGTCCCCTTGTGGTTGTTGGTCTCTAACCACAAGAGAGAAATATTTGACCCTTTGTACCTTGTACTCTATGTCTAATTTCACTTTGACTTTATCCTAAGTCAAAAAGGTGAAATTTGTCACTTAAGGCAAAAGTGACTATTAATTCACTTTGTGGGTGAATTGGGGGACATAAAGTGAACATAGGAAACTTAACCCAAAGTGATTTTCTAAGTGAGATATTTGTGAGAAGATCTCACCCATTGATTAGAGATGGCTAGGAGTGATCTAGGCCATTGATCTCTAGGTTTCCTTATGAATGGTTCAAGAGGGGCGCATAGGGAAAAGAGAGGCTCATTCACTCATTTGTTCACTTGGAGAGGAGCATTGAGAGGAGACTGGAAGCACTGGGTGAGGAAAGCTTGGGTGCCTTCATTCATGGAGGGTGTAAGGAGGCTTGAGGCATCATCTATTGTGAGTTAGAGCTTTTGCTTGGTGGAAGGCACATTTGTCTAGGAGGGCGCAAGCTTAGCAGGCACAAGTTGTAAGCGGACTATTGCAGATTTGATTGGTTCATTGTTGAGGTGACATACAAGAGGTTTTTGTATGCAAGGGCTTCTCTATTGGCCAAGGGAGGATCAAGGGTGCACTGGTTCAGTGGAATAGGCAACAAGGGAGAGAGGGTGCACTTACTTGGGTGCATTCTTCATGGAACCTTCTAGCCAAGCTTGAGAGGAGCTTGCTACTTGTACAGGTTCCATTGTATTTGTTTACTTGTTGTATTCCATGCTTGAGACATCACATATATACACTTTCATTCTAAATCGGTTTTCCCTGGGGGGGTTTATCCAAGGTCATGTTGACCAAAACTACTTGTGTTTGAAATTCATGTATGCTTAGTGTTTAGATCAGCAGTAGGATCTTGTTAAGATCCTAGAGGAGTGCTATATGTTTTGAGGTTTGCATGTGCTAACATTCAGTTACTAAAACCACTTGCAAGGGCACCATAAAAGAGCATATAACCATCCATTGAAAGCAGATTTATGGGTGGAATTAAACAAACATGTTTGATGTCCTAAAACAGCTACAAGGACAGATTTCGCTGACTAAACTTAGATCCCAACAAGAGGCCATAAGACAGGCTTGTTAGGAAGCCTTCTAGTTCCTCAAAAATCTACATGTTATCAGACCCGTAGTGAATAAGAGTTTGTTGATTTGTTGAGAATACAGTGGGCTATTTGTTGGATTGTTTTAAACAATTGTGGACAGCCTCTTATCACACCTATGTTGACAGGAGTGAGGTTGTACTCTTTTGCAGTGTTTAGCATCAGTTTGAGTTTCAATGGATAGTCATGTCGATGACTCAGATGAGGGCAGAGGATAGGCTAGTTGGAGCTAGCAATCGGTCCCCTTGCAAGACCAGGATTATATTTGTTTTGGAGGATCTTGAACTATGGGATATAGTTCAACCTCTAGTGGTTCTTCCCCCTGTTACTGCTCCCTTGTTGGTAGTAGAGTTCAGGAAGAGGAACACCAAGGCTAAGAGGACTATCTCTGATGCAGTGAGAGACCATGGCATACCCCATTTGACTAGAAAGGACTATGCCTTTGAAATGTGGGACTCATTGTGCAAGCTCTACCAGAGTCCCAATCAGAATCGGAAGATGGTTCTACAGGTGAAGCTTAGGAGCATTCAGATGCTCAAGTCAGATTCGATGACCTCATACCTCGGGATATTTACCATACTCGAGATGAGTTGGCAGCAGTTGAGGAGATTGTGGATCCCGATGTTTTGGTGAGGACAGCCTTAAACGGCTTCTCCAAACCTTGAGGGTCTTTTATGCGAGGCATAATGGCCAGGGAGGCCATTGCCAGTTGGGAGAGACTATGGGACGACTTCGTACAGGAGGAGTTGAGATGCAGCTCTGAATCTTCAGGCCAACAGCATGTTGTAGAGGGGGAGGAGGACCTTGCTCTTTGGTCAAAGGGAAAGAAGAAGAATGGCAAGGGTGCTAGATAGTGTCCCAAGATGGGGGCCAAGCCACAAAAGAGTGGTAGTGGGAAAGAGAGAGACATGAGCAAAGTGAGATGCCTTGCTTGCGAAGAGATGGGGCACTATGTTGGACAGTGTCCCAAGAAGAAGAAGAAGAAGTAGGATGGTACGACAGCGACAGCAGAGGAGGAGTTCACTGCTTAGTTTGAGAGGGAGTGTTCCTTCATGAGTTGTTTGATAGTTGAGACACCATCCAGCAGTTGGTGCGCAAACAGAGTTGACGAGGACCCACAAATTGAGAATGTTGTATCTCATGGCACGCAAACTCAGTTTTTGAGGACACCATATCCTTGGGTGATTGGTCCACCCAGGACAGCTTCAGTTTCAGAGTTGTTGAGCAAACAGACAATTGGTGATGAAGCTTCAGAGCATCAAAGATTGATGAGAGTTCGCAGGGCACCAAAGAGGTTTGACCCTCACTTGGCTATGGAGACAAACAAATCAATTTGATATTCCACTTCAGGTGGAAGTCACTTAGTGAGAGACCGAGGTAAGGATCTTGGTGTGATGCCAAGATCTAGATACTCTTGCTGAGATGCCAAGATTGAGACTCTTGGTGAGATGCCAAGAGGTGAGACTCTTGGTGAGATGCCAAGATTGAGACTCTTGGTGAGATGCCAAGAGGTGAGACTCGTGAGACTCTTGGTGAGATGTCAAGATTGAGACTCTTGGTGAGATGCCAAGAGGTGAGACTCTTGGTGAGATGCCAAGAGAAGTGACCTTTGGTGAGATGCCAAGAGGTAGAGATATTTGGAGAGATGTGATGCAAACCCCCTCCCCTCCTTTTGGCGCTCGCGTGACCTCCCAGTCTAGGATCGATTTACACAGGAACAAAAGTGGCTCTCAAGTTCCCATTGAACCCTTAGAATTCTTTACCACGTGCCTTCTCTCCTTTAGTTGCATGAAAATTCAAATTCGCGAGGGTCTTTTTACTCCAACGGAGTTTCCACGTGACCTCAAGGCAAAACCCGGGGCTTAGAATTTTGAAAGCGACAACTTTGGCACTATAAAGCTTCGGGCTTCGGAAGTTTTGACCTCAACACCCTCCAAAACCTTCGAATGTCAAATTGGCGAATTCCCAGGCTGGCACTTCGGAACTTCGATCTTCGAGACTTCAGGGTTTTTGCCTCTCTTGCAATAAACACTCAAAAATTACTGGAGCGGCGAAGTCCAAAGGACTTAAGGCTTTAACGCTCACGCTTCTTACCTTGATCCAACGGTTGTAAAGGAGTTTGTCTTCTCTCGAACAGATCTCATTCATCCTCCTTGGAACAAAGAGATTTATCTTCCTTAAGCTTCTTCACTTGAAGAACTTAGACTCGGGCACACACCTTGCGCTTCCCACTTGATCTTTTCACACTTAAAAGGCTCGGACTTTTAGCGCACACTTATGCTTCCCTCTTTGGCTTAGGACTTAAAGAAGTCTCATCTGCACACTCCTTGCGTTATCTTTCCTCTAAGCTTCCTCAACACTTAACTAAGTGTTGACTCTGTCCACTCTTTGCACGAGTCACCTCCCCTAGCTTTTATACTCCTATGAGTATAGGCACACTCCTTTCTCTCACTTTGCGTAAAATTACGCAATATCTCTTGAGCTATTCAAACCTGTAATGGTTTGGCCTTCACACTCCTTGCGTGGCCACTGTGCATTCCTTGCACCGAGATTTCAGAAGAGAAACAATTGAAACTTAAATAAACATTAAGGATTCATTCAGCAAGTCATTTAGATGCACACACACATAAAACACAGAGATAATTAACACGGCATTACCCAGTTACTAAATGACAAGCATGCTCAAAAATCCGAAGGCAATTCTCTCTTCTTCTATATTCCTTCAACAAATATTTATAAGGAGTTCAACATCTCTCAACAACTTTCAGCTTCTCTTTCTAGCAATTTCCAACAACAATTATTATTAACAACAACCCCATTTGGGCCTAGATTACATAGACTTATACATGAGGGGGCTTCTCGAGCCTTCCCTCCAGACTATCTTAGTGCTTTCATAACATAATAAAGCATCCTACCACTAAGGCTTATTACAATAAATGAGATATTACAATCTAGATATGAGTCGATGATTAAAATGCATACAATCTTATATGTATTAAAGGTAAATATATTCCTATGGAGCACATAAAATGGCTCAAGCTTCAAGATCTCTTGGGATCTTTAATTACAATACTTTCAAAATATTATAGTGAAGCGCTCTCCTTGGAATCCAAGCTAGTTTAGTGCGTTGTGATGGATGTTGAGTCGTCTTCCACCTGCCTCATTGAGTGACGAAGGTGATGCTCTTGCATCAAGATGCCAAGGTAGGGATCTTTGGTGAGATGCCAAGATTAGGATCTTGTCAAAGACCACTTTTGATGATCAGGGTACATCCATACTCATCGAGTATTTGCCAGCAAGTAACGGTGTCCATTGTAGGGACGAGATTGGAGGGGTGAGTGACACTTTTCTCGATAAGAGGGAGTGTTGAGTTTTTTTTGTACCTTGGAAAGTGGTCCCCTTTTGGTTGTGGGTCTCTAACCACAAGAGGGGAATATTTGACCCATTGTACCTTGGACTTTATGTCTAATTTCACATTGACTTTATCCTAAGTCAAAAAGGTGAAATTTGTCACTTAAGGCAAAAGTGACTATTAATTCACTTTATGGGTGAATTGAGGGACATAAAGTGAACTTAGGAAACTTAACCCAATGTGGGCTTCTAAGTGAGATATATGTGAAAAAATCTCACCCATTGATTAGAGATAGCTAGGACTGATCTAGGTCAATGATATCCAGGTTTCCTTATGGATGGTTCAAAGAGGGGCGCATAGGGCAAAGAGAGACTCATTCACTCATTTGCTCACTTGGAGAGTTTGGAGAGGAGAATGGAAGCATTGGGTTTGGAAAGCTTGGGAGCCTTCATTCATGGAGGGCGCAAGTAGGCTTGAGGCATCATCTGTTGTGAGCTAGAGCTTTTTCTTGGTGGAGGGTGCACTTGTCTAGGAGGGCGAAAGCTTAGCAAGCACTAGTTGTGAATGGACTATTGCAGATCTGATCGGTTCAATGTTGAGGCAGCATACAAGAGGTTCTTTGTATGCAAGGGCTTCTCTATTGGCCAAGGGAGGATCAAGGGCGCACTAGCTTAGTGGAATAGGCAACAAGGGAGAGAGGGCGCACTTGGGCGCATTCTTCATGGAACCTTCTAGCCAAGCTTGAGAGGAGATTGCTACTTGTACAGGTTCCATTTTATTTGTTTACTTGTATTCCATGCTTGTGACATTACATATATACATTTTCATTCTAAACAGGTTTTCTCCGGGGGGTTTTTATCCAAGGTCATGTAGACCAAAAATACTTGTGTCCAAATTTCATGTATGCTTAGTGTTTAGATCAGCAGTACGATTTTGTTTAGATCAGCAGTAGGATCTTGTTAAGATCCTATAGGAGTGTTATATGTTTTAAGGTTTGCATATGCTAACATTCAGTTACTAAATCCACTTGCAAGGGCACCTTAAAAGAGCTTATAACCATCAATTGATCGCAGATTTCTTGGCAGAATTAAACAGACATGTTTGATGTCCTAAAACAGGAACAAGGATAGATTTGGTTGATTAAACTTAGGGCCCAACAAGAGGCCTTAAGACAGGCCTGTTGGGCAACCTTCTAGTTCCTCAAAAATATACATGGTATCATAGCCTAGGTGGCTAAGAGTTTGTTGATTTGTAAAGCATACAATGGGCTATTTGTTGGACTGTTTTGGACAGTTGTTGACAACCTCTTTTCACACTTGTGTTGATAGGGGTGAGGTTGTACTCTTTTGTAGCGCTTAGCATCAGTTTGAGTTTTAGTGAACAGCGATGTCAGTGACTCAAATGAGGGCAGAGGATAGGCTAGCCGGAGCAAGCAACTAGTCCCCTTGGAAGACCAGGATTATATTTGTCTTAGAGGATCTTGAAATATGGGATATATTTCAAGCTTCAAGGGTTCTTCCTCATGTCACTGCTCCCTTGTTGGTAGCAGAGTTCAGGAAGAGGAACACCAAGGCTAAGAGGAATATCTGTTATGCGGTGAGAGACCATGTCATACCTCATTTGACTGGGAAGGACTATGCCTTTGATATATGTGACTCATTACGCAAGCTCTACGAGAGTCCTAATTAGAACCGTAATATGGTTCTGCAGAAGAAGCTCAGGAGAATTCAGATGCTCAAGTCAGATTCGGTGACCTAATACCTCAGGAGATTTACCATACTCGAGATGAGTTGGAAGCAGTTGGGGAGATTGTAGATCTCGATGTTTTGGTGAGGACAACCTTCAACGGCTTCTCCAAACCTCGAGGGTCTTTTGTGCAAGGCATAGTGCCCAGGGAGGCCATGCCCAGTTGGGAGAGACTATGGGACGACTTCGTACAGGAGGAGCTCATATGCAGCTCTAGATCTTCAGGCCAGGAGCATGTTGTAGAGGGGGAGGAGAATATTGCTCTTTGGTCAAAGGGAAAGAAGAAGATCGACAAGGGTGTTAGACGGGGTCCCAAGATGGGGGCCAAGCCACAAGAGAGTGGTAGTGGGAAAGAGAGAGACATGAGAAAAGTGAGTTGCTTTGCTTATGGAGAGATGGGGCACTATGTTGGACAGTGTCCCAAGAAGAAGAAGAAGCAACAAGATGGTACTGCAGCGACAACAGAGGAGGAGTTCACTGTTGAGTTTGAGAGGGAGCATGCCTTCATGAGTTGTTGTTTGACAGTTGAGACACCATCTAGCAATTGGTGCACAGACAAAGTTGAGGAGGTCACACAAATTGAGAGTGTTGTATCTCATGGGATGCAAAATCAGTTTTCGAGGACACCATATTCTGGGGTTATTGGTCCATTCGTGACAGCTTCAGTTTCAAAGTTGTTGAGAAGACAAGCAGTTGGTGTAGAAGCTTCAAAGCATCAAAGATTTATGAGAGTGAGCAGGGTGCCAGAGAGGTTTGACTCTCACTTGGCTATGGAGACGAGCAGATCAAATTCAAATTCCACTTCAAGTGGAAGTCACTTGGTGAGAGACCAAGGTGAGGTTCTTGGTGTGATGCCAAGATCCAGATACTCTTGGTGAGTTTCCAAGATTGAAACTCTTGGTGAGATGTCAAGAGGTGAGACTCTTGGTGAGATGCCAAGAGATGAGATTCTTGGTGAGATGCCAAGAGAAGTGTCCTTTGGTGAGATGCCAAGTGGTAGAGACTCTTGGTGAGATGCCAAGAGGTAGAGATCCTTAGTGAGATGCCAAGAAAAGTGTCCTTTGTTGAGATGTCAAGATCAAGATCTTTGGTCGAGCGGATCAGAGTCAGAGACCACTTTTGATGATCAAGGTACAGCCATACTCATCGAGTATTTTCCAACAGGCAACAATGTCCACTGTAGGGACGAGATTGGAGGGGTGAGTGACACTTTCCTCGGTAAGAGGGAGCATTGAGTTTTTTTTGTACCTTGGGAAGTGGTCCCCTTGTGGTTGTGGGTCTCTAACCACAAGAGGGAAATATTTGACCCTTTGTACCTTGTACTTTATGTCTAATTTCACATTGACTTTATCGTAAGTCAAAAAGGTGAAATTTGTCACATAAGGCAAAAGTGATTATTAATTCACTTTGTGGGTGAATTGAGGGACATAAAGTGAACTTAGGAAACTTAACCCAAAGTGGGTTTCTAAGTGAGATATTTGTGAGAAGATCTCACCCATTGATTAGAGATGGCTTGAATGATCTAGGCCATTGATCTCTAGGTTTCCTTATGGATGGTTCAAGAGAGGTGGATAGGGCAAAGAGAGGCTCATTCACTCATTTGTTCACTTGGAGAGTTTGGAGAGGAGTATTGAGAGCAGAATGGAAGCATTGGGTGAGGAAAGCGTGGGCACCTTCATTCATGGAGAGCACAAGGAGGCTTGAGGCATCAGCTATTGTGAGCTAGAGCTTTTGCTTGGTGGAGGGTGCACTTGTTTATGAGGGCGCAAGCTTAGCAAGCACTAGTTGTGAGTGGACTATTGCAGATCTAATTGGTTCATTGTTGAGGCACCATACAAGAGGTTCTTTGTATGTAAGGATTTCACTATTGGCCAAGGGAGGATCAAGGGCGCACTAGTTCAGTGGAATTGGCAACAAAGGAGAGAGGGCGCACTTACTTGGGTGCATTCTTCATGGAACCTTCTAGCCAAGCTTGAGAGGAGCTTGCTACTTGTACAGGTTCCATTGTATTTGTTTACTTGTTGTATTCCATGCTTGAGACATCACATATATACACTTTCATTCTAAACTAGTTTTCCCCGGGGAGGGTGGGTTTATCCAGGTTGATGTTGACCAAAAATACTTGTGTTGAAATTTCATGTATGCTTAGTGTTTAGATCAACAGTAGAAGCTAGTTAAGATCCTAGAGGAGTGTTATGTGTTTTGAGGTTTGCATGTGCTAACATTCACTTACTAAAACCACTTGCAAGGGCACCTTAATAGAGCATATAACCATCAATTGAAGGCAGATTTATTGGCATAATTAAACAGACTTGTTTGTTGTCCTAAAATAGCAACGAGGACATAATTGGTTGACTAAATCTAGAGCCTAACAAGAGATCATAAGAAAACCATGTTGGGCAACCTTCTAGATCCTCAAAAATCTACAGACACAACCCTATCGAAACGTATGTGGCATTGATTATAAAAGGGTCAAGGTTTATGGTTTATGTGAGGAAGTTGAGATCTTTTTATTGACTTTCCACATATCAGCCCCCTCATGAATATAGTGGTGATTGATGTCTGGGATGCTCTTATCGAGGAGTTGGTCTACTGCCCTTGGGTGTTTTCTTAGCATGGACCTCACCCGTGCACACATCCCCATGGGAGATGGCACTTTTGAGGTATTGTACAATCGAAATCGAGCTGACAAGCATGTGACTGATCCCAAGGTTTTGGACTATTAATTAATTAATGGCAATGAATGGGCTTGGAAAAAAGATGCATTGAAAACAAAGATGTAGCACACCCTTTACAAAGGCACCCATAGATGAGACAATACGAGCCCTTGTATGTCATGAAACCCATTGACCTATGAAGTCTAACCCCTTATCCACCTCATCATCCATTACATGACCTTCAAGGGACATCCTTGCAAGCATCCCCTACTTGAGGGTTTTGGTCTACCCAATAGGACTTTTATGACACCCCTCCCATACTTAAACTTGGTCAATTGTATAGGGTCTTAGAGCATTTGTTTAATTTGATGAGGTAGTTTTGATGCACATTTTTAGATGTCTTGTTTATTAGATGTGGTTTTCACCTGCCATGATATTTTGACTTGAGATCCTTGGAGGGCGTACCCATTTGTTTTGCAAAGCTTCGCTTGGTGGCCAGTGTTGGGAAAACAAGCCTAGCTTAGGCTTCCATGGGAAAAAATTCCCGCAAGTTGAATGTCTAGGGCCCGCATGCCAGATGACGAATATGTGCCTTTGGAGGGCTAGAAAATATCATGGATGACCTTGCCTAGCCCCTATTACCCAAACAGCTTACCTAGGAGGGGCAAAACATCACTTTTGGAGGGTTGACGTCACCAAGGGCTAAGGTTTGGTGGTGATCGAGTTGTTGCTCATTGACACTTGGCATGATTTGACCAGAGGAGGCATGGAGAGACCTTGGCGCATGAAGAGGAGGCTCAAGAAGCCCCAACGACCTCCACTTTCTTCTCCAACGACTTGGAAAAGTGTCAAAACATCCCCCTAGAGGGATGACGTCTTACTTATGGTGTCATTTTATGTGCAAAGTATGAATTGTTTAGAATTATTTTGGTAAAGGGGCAAAGTAGGGGTTTGTTGTCCCCTTACTTTGTGTTTACCCTAACCTAAGTGGACAAACTATGTCTAAGACTTTTTGTATAAATAGAGTTGAAACTCAAATCGTTTTAACATAACTCTCCCATTATGAGAAAACTCTATGACTGAAATTTTCGCTATACTTGTGCATTTTTGGTATATCTCTCTCTTGCAAATGGTTTATGGTGTTAGTTCTTGGTGAATGGATGAAGTGAAGTGATGTGCACCTCTTGAAGGCTTACTATTTGGCTCTTGGATGATAATGTGCATGGTGAACTAGGGTTTGATATCTCTTTTCTTGGAATTGATAAAGAAAAATATGCATATGTTAGTTCATTCTTGAGCATTCTTGGTTATTTGTGGTGGAAACCCTAGGAGGAGTATGTTGGATACACCCTTCATTTATGCTTCATCTTCGTGTTAAAGTTACAAGTCATTCTTGAACAAGGGTTGTTATGAGAAGAAAGTACAAGTGTGTACACCCTCTTAGATTTACCCTAAGTTGGTTGGCATACCCTAGGGAATAAGAGGATTTACACCCCTATGGATCTTGTTGATCCAACTTGTGTTTTAAAAACCCTAATCACCCAATTATAAAGGCACTAATCAGATTTTTTGCATTGGAGAAATAAACTTGTTGTCTCGATAAACGTGATTTAATAAAATATTAATTTTGTTTCAATTGGATATTTTTTTGCATGATAAGGGCTTGTCAAGGCCACTAGGGTGTCTTGATTGGCCTAGTCTTCTTAGAGTTATAGCTCATTAAAAGCTATAGCCATTAGGAAGCTCTCTTTCCTCACTTATAACTTGTTTTTCAACTGTTAGAATTTGCTTAAAGTTTGTCAAGATAATCTACTAGGCCTAGCATAACTTTTGAGTGGACCCTTTGTAAGTTTTGGTGGTTGGATTTACTATTGTAACAACTTGTTTGCTACAGCCATAAGGCTACAAAATATCTCTGCAAACACCATTTATTACAACGTTGTTTCATTGCTAAAGTCTTGTGTTTTCATTCTTGAATATTACTATTGTTTATCCAGCGTATCTCTTGCATCATTTGTTGGACTTTTAGCAATTGTTTAGCAACTTCAACACTTAGTTTCTTGTTGATATATATCTTTGTTTACTGTTGCAATTAGGGGCAGCAAGCTTATCTTGTTTGTCCACCTAACACTATACATATATATTTGGTGTGTTCTTGTGTCTCGAACAGGTACAATCATCCTTTGCAGGTACTCTTATCTCTTGGCAACTTTTGGCTACCACCAAGACTCTTTCTCAAGCCCTTTTGCACTCTTTATCTTGACCTTTAGGGGGGGCTTCCTTCATCTCTTCCCTTTCCATCTCATTCCCCCGGGGTCACTGGAATTCCCCCCTTGAGGTGATTCTCTCATCTCTAAAGTGATGGGAATACTTGCCTAAGTTGACACTGGGTAGGTGTTCTCTAAGTTGTCGTCATTTGGTAGTTGGGTCGGGTTTTCCCAACCTACAACTTGTGCGATAATAGATATACTATGTGGCTACGACCAAGCGATGTAATATGTGAATTGTATCTATGTTTTATTAATAAATTGTGATGCCAGTTGCTAACAGAACATGGACAAGAGATGGGTGTTGAATTAATCCACAAGAGAGGGGAGTGTCTAGGGTAATGGTCAAGAGGGGTCCAAGGGCGAAATACCGATGTATATTAATTTAGCTCATTTTCCTAAACTTGTTAATTGTATATGAACCTTTTGTTTTCTCATTGAGTGTTCCCAAAGCCAATCATTGAATACATGTAAGAGGGTGGGTGTGAGTGGTCACATCCCAAAGTTATTGGGCACATAGGGGTAGAGTACAATCAGCTTGGGAAATAGTGTGAGTCAAGAAAGGCAAGCCAAAGAGGAAATTCGTATGGGTTGGAACAATTGTTTTTTGTGCATAGGAAGCAAGTGGAAAAAAAAAATGGAGCGGGTGTAGCCATGAAGAGTGGACTCTAGAGCAAGTTGGAACGTATTTGGAGCGTTTTGGAGCGGAAGATTGAAGAGTCGGGTTGTCAAGCCTAAAGAGTGAACTTCGGAGTGAGTTGCACTGTAACAGCGAGTGGTTGCCGTTGGTTTGTTGGTAGTTTTCCTAGCAACAAGTGCCCTTGAGTTCCCAGCTGAGAGATTCCTAGCTACATGTGCCAGAGAGACCCTGGTAAACGAATGGCACATTCCTTGGGATAACCCTGATAAACGAATGGCACGTCCCTTGGGTTATCCCTGATAAATGAATGGTGCATTCCTTGGGTTGGGCATGCCAGGAAGAAGAGAGCTGGTAGGAAAATCGAGATAGTTGTAGGAGAATATCAATTGGGTTATGAGTTTTATGAGATGCAAGTAAACTGTGAGAGACCACCCTCGTTTGTGGATTTATGTTAAGATTTGGAACAGTGAGTCTATGGTTGGGTGAAACGTCCATCCCAAGCAATTGGTTGCACCATTCTTGTTTAAATGTAAGTGTTTTATCTTGTTGTTGAGTTACTTACATGTGTTATTGTTGCACATGAACTCTGTGTAAATGAAAATGACTTATATGATGTTGTAATGAGAAATTTAGTTGCATTTCATGATGATTATTAGCATGTTTTAGATGCATTTGTTTTATGGTTAAAGACAATAGCTAAATTTGTTTTAAATCTGCAGCTCTAAACTACAGGAAATCGGCTAAGAGTAAAAGCATTACTTTAGTTAGCAGAAATTTTGTTTTTTGTGTATTTTGCACCGTAATGTTCCTCGGTTGGGTTGGGGAACGTTACACTGTGGTATCAGAGCTGTAAGTGAGAGAATTTTGTGTGGTGTGGCCCAGCCTAGGTGGCTAGGTATGTTACATGTGAGAAAAGATTGAAATGTGAGTAATTATGTGTCATTATATGCAAATCGAAGCTACTTATTCACAACCCACAAAAGACACCAGAAAGAAAAATTAAGCAAACATATTTGTTCACTAATTTGGTTAACCACGCACTGCCTAAAATAGGACCTTGAATTGATTATAACCATCTAAGCACATAGAGATAATTAAAATGCAAGAAGAGCTTAAGCATAATATAGTTTACTTAATATATTGAAAAAATAAAACTTGAACAAAACTATATAACTGACTATGGAGTAAATACAGTAGTGGGAAAGATCTCAACCTATGTGATCACATGCAAGATTGATTGGGGGGCATAGACACACATCATAAATCAACCTTAAATGCATCATGATAATGCATTCAAACTAATAAAAAAATCACTTAAAGTGATTGGAGAGCATAGACATTGCTTAAACCAACATTTAAATACAAAAGTGCATGTTAAAACATTGTGAAATTACTTTTAATCTTAAAAAATCCTTGGAAATTCACCATTTCTACCTAGCAAACCAACAACTTATATCATAGAACTATAGAAATGAACATGAACTCAACAATCAAAAAGCAAGAACATAAGAGTTACAACCTTGAGGAGCTTCATGATATCAACTACAATTAAAGTGTCTCATGAAACCAACTATAATTAAAGGCTCTGAGAACGCTTCATAGGAAATTTCTTAAATTCATATTTCACAAATCCCCTTGAACACAAGCTAAGCTTATGTGTTTCCAAGGTTGCTAAGTGGGGTGAAAATATATGCCAAAGGTTGAAAAAGTAACCCTAACTCTAAACCATGTGGCCTTTGGAAGCTCAAAGCAATTAACTTGCCCTTTTAAATATTAGCTCTCAAGTTTACTCTAAATGAATTTACTCCATGTTTAGGGGTGCACCATGAGATGTGGACTACATGGTGTATGGTGTATGGTTAGCCCTTGGTTGATCCATGATGGACTTGCACATCGGAGGTGGCTTACTCATTGGCCTCTAAACCTCATATGCTTGATTGATGATATTCCTCCTTGAAGCATTGGACATAGCTTGGTAATATTCTACGCATTCACCAGATGGAGAGATTGTTTGCTTGGAGAACACCTTACATTGGAGTAGTGTTTAGCATTCCAAAGGAGGGTGTTCAACTCTAGACAACATTGGGTTATTGTTGGAGATACTTCACACACGCCTAGGATTTCTTTTTCCTAAGGTTTTCCCTATGTTTAATAGTCATTATTCAGTCTCTTATAGTTTAGGGAGAATATTCTCTTCAATTCACACTTCAGTTTGATCAGTTGAGTGGAGTCTAGATGTCACATTGGGATCATCACCATGCAGCATTGGGATCATCACCAACTAATGTGCATTGTCCTTTGGATTATCACCAGACTAGCGCATTACTCAAGATTCCCTGATCTCCTCCTCACTTCACTCTGTTTCAATGAGTTAACTAAAGACTTAGAGACTAGTTAACTCAGACTAGGTGGCAGTTCACTCTCATAACTCTCTGAGAGACTAGACTAGGTGGCAATTTACTCTCGTAATTGTTGGTGTGTGCCAGATCACTCTAGACCACCACTATGGTGCATTGGTTTCTCCTCCAGCACACGCATTAGTTGAGTTATACAAAGTATATCATGTGTAAATTATCATTCATTCATTTGGTTAATGAGAATTCTTCCATTCTTTCTTTCTTGGTTCTCTTTTCTCATATTTTCTCTACAAACTATGTATGTCATTTGCTAGCTAGATCTATTATGTGAAGGTTCAACGCATTTACATGGTATCAGAGGAGGGGAATTGCTAGGAAAAAGAGACACCAGATTTTTTTTGTAGGTACCGAAGATGGAAGACAACAGAAAAATGGAATTTCCAAAAAAAATCATTCTTACACTGTACAATTTATTTGCATGCAAAGAAAAGATGACAATGCATCTTCGAGGCAGAGGATTATTCAAGTTAACCATGGACACAGAGACCGAACCCACATTAGCCATAGAAAAATCCAAGTATCTAAATCGAATGGATAAAGCGTTTGGAACTATTTGCAGTGTCATTTCTCATGAACTCCTCTTTCACATATCCTCTTGTAAAACCCCCAATGAAGCCTGGACCACCATGGAAGGGCTTTTTGGCAAACAGGACGAGATGAGAGGACACATGCT
>ML787343.1:328937-349095 GCA_009831015.1 Picea engelmannii | reverse complement strand
TAAATGAAGGTAACTTTTAAATTTTACTGCTATGTTTAAAATAAATGGTTGTTTATTTAATTTGGCTCTTACACAACTCCAAGCTTGCGGGGTTGATAAATCTAAGGAGGAGAAACAAATGGTTATCACCATTCTCTCCAAACTTGGTCCGTAATACTCAGTGTTTGTATCCACATTTCATTCAGTTAAGCTCGCCACTGGAGCCACTTGGAAGATGCCCTCTCTTGAGGTCTTTATTGAATCTCTGACACAAGAGCAGAACAAGCTTATCAACATGGGAAAAATCAAAGGCCCAAAGACGCATGCACTTACTGTGCATGATGGTAGCGGTCATCAAAATCAAAAATCTAAAGATAAAGACAAAAGGAAAGCACATGCAAATCCAAAGAAGGAACAGTACTCAAAACCCTTCAACGATGCCTCCGAATCCAAAGGTGGAAAGGGAAGAAAAGGGGAGAAATGCGCTTACTGGCATAAAGGATTCTATCCAGAATCTGCATGTATGCCTCCGGATCCAAAGGGTGGAAAGGGAAGAAAAGAGGGGAAATGCACTTACTACCATAAAGGATTATATCCAGAATCCGCATGTATGCAGAAACAAATAGAACAAATGGCCCAAATACTTCAACAAAACAACCTTGGAGATCACATCCCCGAGGGTGCCAAGAAGAAGCCAGAAAATCAAAATCCCAAGAAAGACAATTCTAGCCATGCTTCGATTGCCATCAACTCCTCTCTCGATGCTTGGATCATAGATTCAGGTGCATCACACCACATGGCAACCACAAAAAAAGTCTACTCTTCATTGGACGCATGCAAAGGTCCTCCTACTCTGATGGGGGACAACTCTCCATTCGAGGTCACCGGCAAAGGAAGAAATGAACTCACAAACGGAAGCTTCGAGAATTTGCTACACATTCCCAAACTTTCTGTCAAATTTCTCTTTGTGTGTCAGATGACAAACTCCGTCACCGGAAAGAGAGTCATATTCACACCTGATGCAGTGGATATCTATGACATGCAAACCAATTCCAAGGTTGCTACCGGTGAAGTAAATCATCAATCCAGACTCTACACATTTTCTGAATTTATTGAACTAGATTATGCATTATAGGTTATCCAGGTTGATTAAAGCAGTAGGATATGGCACGAAAGGTTCGGGCATTTAAATTTCAGATATATGCAACAACTTAGCAAGCAGAGAATGGTTGATGGTCTACCTGACATCCACTTCTCCAAAGGAATTTGTGAGGGATGTGTTCTTGGAAAACACCCTCAAGAGAAATTCGACAAAAGAAAGACTTAGAAGGCTTCCTTTCCTTTAGATCTGATCCATAGTGATTTAATGGGCCCCTTTCTGCACCCATCAATCAGTAAAGCAAGGTACGTGCTCATTTTTGTTGATGATTTCTCATTTTTCACATGGATTTTCTTTCTCGGGCAAAAATCAGAGATCTTTCAACACCTCAAAGATTTCAAAGCCCTTGTTGAAACATAGTCCAGAAAGAAGATAAAAGTCCTCCAAACAGATAACGGGGGGGTGTATGTCAACCATGAGATACAGAATCTTTGTCATGAGGTCGAGATTCAGTTGGAACACACGGTTCCTTATACTCCGCTGCAAAACGAAGTTGTTGAGCAAAAAAATATATTTCTAAAAGAGATGGCATCTTGCATGCTACATGCAAAGTCACTTCCACAGAGATTATGGGTTGAAGCACTTAATTGTGCAACCTACATCCAAAACAAATCTGTCAAGGATAAGACCCCCTACGAGGCTTGAAGTGGCCTCAATCAGAAGTGACCCACTTCTGATTTTTCAGTTCACGTGCATGGGCCAGGATTCCCTCTAAGAAGAGGAAGGCACTTGATCCACAGAGCACAGAGTGTATCTTTGTTGGATACCCTGACGATGTGAAGGGATACAGACTCATTGATCTTTCCTTGGACCCGCTCATCATTGAGCATAGTGTCTAATTCGAGGAAAGTGTTTCGCATGTACCTTAGCAGAATCTTTGTCATGAGGTCGAGATTCAGTTGCAACACATGGTTCCTTATACTCCGATGCAAAACGAAGTTGCTGAGCGAAAAAATAGATTTCTAAAAGAGATGGTATCTTACATGCTACATGCAAAGTCACTTCCACAGAGATTATGGGTTGAAGCACTTAATTGTGCAACCTACATCCAAAACAAATCTCCCAATAGATCTGTCAAGGATAAGACCCCCTACGAGGCTTGGAGCAACCTCAAACCCGAAGTGACCCACTTCTGATTTTTCAGTTCACATGGATGGGCCAGGATTCCCTCTAAGAAGAGGAAGGCACTTGATCCACAGAGCACAGAGTGTATCTTTGTTGGATACCCGACGATGTGAAGGGATACAGACTCATTGATATTTCCTTGGACCGGCTCATCATTGAGCATAGTGTCTAATGTGAGGAATGTGTTTCGCATGTACCTCAGCAGAATCTGTCATGAGGTCGGGATTCAGTGGCAACACGCGATTCTTTATACTCCGCTGCAAAACGAAGTTGTTGGGCGAAAAGATAGATTTCTAAAAGAGATGGCATCTTGCATGCTACATGCAAAGTCACTTCCACGAAGATTATGGGTTGAAGCACTTAATTGTGCAACCTACATCCAAAACAAATCTCCCAATAGATCTGTCAAGGATAAGACCCCCTAGGAGGCTTGGAGCGGCCTCAAACCGAAAGTGACCCACTTCTGATTTTTCAGTTCACGTGCATGGGCCAGGATTCCCTCTAAGAAAAGGAAGGCATTTGATCCACAGAGCACAGAGTGTATCTTTGTTGGGTACCCCGACGATGTGAAGGGATACAGACTCATTGATCTTTCCTTGGACCGGCTCATCATTGAGCATAGTGTCTAATTTGAGGAAAGTGTTTCGCATGTACCTCAGCAGAATCTTTG
Source organism: Picea engelmannii (assembly GCA_009831015.1). Classification (NCBI taxonomy): domain Eukaryota; kingdom Viridiplantae; phylum Streptophyta; class Pinopsida; order Pinales; family Pinaceae; genus Picea; species Picea engelmannii. Next base: position 346,162 of record ML787343.1, on the reverse strand, counting down.
TCATGAGGTCGGGATTCAGTTGCAACACACGGTTCCTTATACTCCGCTGCAAAACAGAGTTGCTCAGCGAAAAAATAGATTTTTAAAAGAGATAGCATATTGCATGCTACATGCATAGTCACTTCCACAAAGATTATGGGCTGAAGCACTTAATTGTGCAACCTACATCCAAAATAGATCTCCCAATAGATTATGGGTTGAGGCACTTAATTGTGCAACCTACATCCAAAACAAATCTCCCAATAGATCTATCATGCAAACACTTTTGTTCTTCCACCTGTCAGAGATGATGAGCATGCACATGTCGACTATTCTTCAGATGAGAGTTCTTATTCAAAGGATTCTGAGGATCCAGATACAGACTCAGTACATGCAAATGCGGATGCAGAGCCAAAGTCGAGGCCCAAGTGGGCCAAGACTACTCTTCAAAATGCAAGAGATCTTGTTGGGGGTCCAACTGATACTAGGAGGACTCGATATGATTTTGAGGAGCCTCCTCTTGCACTCACTGCCACTAAAATGATGCCACCCATGCATCTTTACTTGGTTCAGTCTTCAAATCCACAGTCCTATGGCGAGGCTACCAGAAATCCCTTTTGGGAATCCTCCATGCAAGAGTACAACTCCCTCCTTAAGAACCGGACTTGGGATCTGGCTCCCCTTCCTACAGGAAGGAAACTTGTCAGGTGCAGATGGGTCTACAAGACCAAGAGCACAATGGATGGACAGGTTAGCAGATACAAAGTCAGGGTAGTTGCCAAAAGCTTTCAACAGGTGCACGGTATTGACTATGATGAGACCTTCTCTCCAGTAGCAAAGATGGATTCCATATGTTTGGCACTTGCCATTGCAGCAGCCAAAGGATGGGAAGTCCATCAGATGGACGTGAAGAACGCATTTCTTCACGGAGATCTCACTAAAGAGATCTATATGGAGTAGCCCCAGGGATTTGTGCAGGATTCATCTTTGTTCTATCAACTGAAGAAGTCTCTTTATGGCCTCAACCAGGCCCCGAGGGCATGGTATGCCAAGATGGACTCCTCCCTATTGTCACAGAACTTTGTTCGTTGTAAGTCAGACCCGAATGTTTACATGCTCATGACAATTGATTCACTTATACCCCTAGTTCCGTATGTTGATGATTTGTTGATCACTGATTGCTCGACTTCAGCGATTGTTGCAATCAAGAGGATTATGCATGACAGGTTCTTAATGATGGACATGGGTCCGCTACATTTCTTCCTTAGACTTGAGATCAGTCAGGATGCATCAGGCATCAAACTGTCTTAGGCCAAGCATGCACGAGATCTCCTTGAGAGATTTCACATGATAGACTGCAAGTCTTCCCCGACTCCTTTCCTATCAGGAGTCGAACTTGAGGATGGCAGGGACAGCACACTGTACAGACAGCTAGTGGGGAGCTTGTTGTATCTCACACACTCCAAACCAGACCTCTCCTATGCAGTTGGTGCAGTTTCCAGGTTCATGCAGGAGCCACATGAGCTACATTGGAAGGCTGCAAAGTGTATCCTTCGATACGTACAGGGCACTACCACCTTTGGAATTCATTATGCAGCAGACTCTACATTAGATCTCATCAGGTTTACTGATTCTAACTGGGCTGGCGATAGCACTGAACGCAAGTCCACATCTGGTTACTCACTCAGTCTTGGTTCCGGGCCTATCTGTTGGTCGAGCAAGAAGCAAGTTGACATTGCTCTATCTTAAGTAGAGGTAGAGTACAGAGGGGTAGTTAACATAACCATTCAGGATATGTGGCTACAACATTTTCTCACTGAGTTGGGCATTTAGTTTCACTGGTCGATCATCATCTAGTGTGACAACCAGAGCACTCTGAAGTTCTGCAGAGATCCAATTCAGAGGCAGCAAACGAAGCACATTGAAATCCACATGCACTACACCCAAGACTTAGTACACGAGGGGATCATCGACCTGCAATTATTTCCTTCAACAAAACACACTACAGACATCTTCACCAAGACCTTCACTAAGCAGAAGTTTCATTCTCTTCGTAGTCCTCTTGGAGTGAAGGACACAATTGCCTAGCCACTGTCAGTTCTTTTTACATACATTGTACTTTGAGGGGGGGTTTCCCATTAGGTTTTCCCTCTTTCCTCGTTTATTTCAATGTATGTTTTGTATTTGGGTACCTAACATGGCCTCGTTGTTGGTACCCATTCTTGGGGGGTGTTGGAGATACTTCACACACACCTAGGATTTATTTTTCCTAAGGTTTTCCCTATGTTTATTAGTCATTATTCAGTCTCCTATAGTTTAGGGAGAATATTCCTCTAGGAGAATATTCTCTTCAATTCACATTCAGTTTAATTAGTTGAGTGGAGTCTAGATGCCACATTGAGATCATCACCATGCGGCATTGGGATCATCACCAGCTAATGCACATTGTCCTTGGGATTATCACCAGACTAGCGCATTAAGCATGATTCCCTAATCTCCTCCTCACTTCACTATGTTTTAGTCAGTTAACTAAAGACTAAGAGACTAGTTAGCTCAGACTAGGTGGCAGTTCACTCCCGTAACTGCCTGAGAGACTAAACTAGGTGGCAGTCTACTCCCATCGCTGCTAGTGTGTGTCCAGATCACTCTAGACCACCACTATGGTGCATTGGCTTCTCCTCCAGTGCGCATTAGTTGAGTTATACAGAGTATATCATGTGTAAATTATCATTCATTCATTTGGTTAATGAGAATTCTTCCATTCTTTCTCTCCTGCTTTTCTTTTCTCATATTTTCTCTGCAAATTGTGTATGTCATTTGCTAGCTAGATCTATTCTGTGAAGGTTCAACACATTTACAGTGACATGGATCACTTACATAGAAACATGTACTTGACTTGTGTTAGCTTACATAGAAACACGTACTTGACTTGTGTTAGCTTGGGTTGAGGGAGTGGACATGTAGGTGGGTGGACCCGAAGATGGCACATTGACTTGGGGAGGCATTGAAGCATTGCATCCCTTGAAGGAGGAGCAGTGGACCTTAAATGAGGACTGCTCTTGTTTTGGAGCCTTGGTTGTGGATCATCATCACCCTAGAGCTTGACATGTATCACTTGTAGGAGTAGTGCTTCACATGTGTGGGCCTACTTATTTGTAGTGGACTAGGTCCACTTGACTTTTAGACCTCCCTTCACCTCTCATAAATAGAGGAAGGAGAGTCATTCACATCATTCATGAACGTATGTTTATTCTTTTACACTTGAGTTAAAGATGTAGGAGCACTAGTCTCTCTCTCTCTAACATGTTCATTCTTCTTTGTACTTTATCTCTCTTATATTGAGGTGCTACAGTTTCTTGAGCATTCTTGAACTCTAGGGTTAAGGTTTCCACACTAAGGAGGCAGGGAGTTAGGGTGTGGTGATAAACCCTAGGGTTGTATTTATTGAAGAGAAGGAGAAAATAAGACACCTTGCATGAGACCAATGAGAACTTGCTAGAGTAAGTAAGTTTTAGATCTTTTACAGTAATGAAATGCACACACAGATGCTTAAAAAATAGAAAAGAACACAGTTGTAATCACACACATACATAGATATTTACCCTAGAAACCCAAACCAAGAAAACCAGCAACCTATTTAGAGCCGCACCTCTAATTCTTATTCATCATCATACTTCATTGTTTGTAATACAATATATAGAATCCTGCAGCATCCAAAAAAACCCATAATCCATTGACTCGAATTAGATTACAACCTTAATTCCTTAACTCAAATTAGAAAACCATGCATTGACATACCATGCGCCACTAAACCGCCAAAGGCGAAAACCTAGCCCCACCAAAGGCAAAAAACTATCCAAAAATTTGGCAAATAAACCTAACAAAAAAGATTCAATGGCTCTGCCCCCAAAACCCCTAATAAGGGGACCCATGGTCATGCAAAGAATATAACACATACCCAACAATGTGACTCTAACTTGTTGGAATCTCTTTGGCGGAGCTAGGGTTTTTCATGATTTTCCCTAACTAGGGTTTTGGAGATATTAGAGAGTTGTATCGACATATCTTACATTAGGAGTATGTACTTGAACTTCATCTTTTGTGTGTGTGTGTGTGTGTGTGTGTGAGAGAGAGAGAGAGAGAAGTTTTCGACAGTCCAAAATTGTCTTATTGCAGATTTGAATTTCGGCCATTGTCTTCATGGTTTGTTAATTTCCGACACTTATATGTCTCGTTGATTTGAGACAAAGTTGAGAATGTTAAGGCATTACCATTGATATTGAAGATATTAGGGCAGATTTACTGCAATAATAACCGTTTCCCATGAAGTGAATTTCAGATCTGGCTTATGCATGATAAGATTGTCCTTGATGACACGCATTTGGTATCTTTTCTCTTGGATTGCCTTGTTGATTAGAATTGAAAAAAAGTGAAACAGTGTCCATTGTTTGTTGCTATAAATTATATTCCAAATCAACCTCAATTTGTCAATTCTTGGGGGCTAGTTGCAGAAAACCTCTAGGAAAAAGGTGAAATTTCTAAATTTGCATTAAGATGTTGAGAGCAGAAATTTCTAAATCCAACTCTGAGGGGCAAGTCCGAAGCTTAATTTATAACCTAATTGTAAGATATAAAACAAAATAAAACCTATGTGATACTAAAATTACTTACAAAAATCCTCTTTGAAACCAAAGAGAATATGGCATATACTTGGAAATAATCATCAAAAATGTTAAACCAAGTTGTTGTCATTGTATGTCTTCAAAAATGTGCTTATAGTTGGCATGAATGTGCTTATAGTTGGCATGAATATGATATGTAACAACATGAAGATTGCCATATCAATATAAACTACTTGAACAACAAGCCCTTTGCTTAATACCTCCTATTATGAAACAAAGGCATAAGCTCATATGATAAAAGGGCACCATGTCATGGTTCCACATAATAAGAAAAGTATCCCCCTTGGACTTTTGTATGGTGGTATAATATCTTTAATGGCAACAGAATATCACATAGGATAGATGATAATGTGAACACCTTCATAGAAAACAAAATATCCGTTGCAAATAATATACGATATTGTCTTCTTAAATGATATGAGAGCACTTAGTCCAAGGGGTTAGCTCAACTAGTTGTTGCCAAACCATTGAGCATTTGGCTAGTTCCATGGCAATCGGTACTAGGTTTGAATCCCCACGGTTGGTGCAATAGTCAGCATCGATGGGTTTAATAGGGGTGTCATCCACAAATGTGGGGAAGCACCCCGTTGGATTTCCCCACAAGGTTTTCGTTGGGAAAAAAATGATAATGGAAACACCTCCATGGGATAACAAAAGTGGGAAAAAATGACATGGAAACACCTTTGTGTACATAGATCCCTAGTGAAAGATGGCACGAGGTTCCATTAACACATAAGCATGCTTCTCCAACCGTATAAATGATGTGATGACCCTCACCTCGATATCGTAAAATATCTCCATAATTATAAATTTATGAGCTCTATGTAGGTATGATTTAAAATGGCCTCCATAATCCTCATAACCTTTATAAGACCTTAGATAACCTCTTTAATACCATGATAGACAAAGCAAAGTCCTACAACAAGGCTTTAAGCAAATTCCTCATAACTACAAAATGTCATATATTAAACGATGCAGAAGCAATATCCTAGATTATACGGATCAAGGTGTTACAATGCAAACACACACACACACACCAAAGAGGAGATTACAACCAGTCTTTTGCCACTGGACCCACTACACTTTTGTATGTTAAAGAGCATTTTACTTCACAATGTATTCCCTTCTCTCTGAAACAAGGAATGTTTAAACTTTAAAGGATGCTGAAGCAATAATAACCTAGATTACAAGGATCAAGGTGTTACAATCCAAACACGCACTCAAGTAGGAACTCAACCAGTCTTTTGCCACTGGACCCAATAAACTTTGAATGTTTAAGACCATATTACTAAATTTATTTTCAAGTCTACCCTATGATAGATTCTCGTTATGAGGGTGCTAACATAAAGAGGTTGAAGTAACCACTGAATGATACAGAAAAATATTCTCCCTGTCTGCATCATTTTCATAGCTATAGCAATAATAGTAAGATTAACACTATAGGTAAATGTATCAGAACAGTTCTCACAGGTAAAGAAATAAGTTTCATCTAACCATTTTAGTTATAACATGAAATTGATAAGGGCCACGTCACATAATTATATCAGAGGTAGCAACAAAATAACAGTAGTATATTAAAGGAATTTACATGCCATGTTTATCAGCAATCTTCATTATGGTGACATTTTAAAAAATCTCTAAGCAAGATCAAATCAACATGACAGACCATATAACAAAACGATGACCAAATATCAAGACCATTCCTTATTTCAGCTCTAGTTGAGGCATCTCAAACAGAAAATAGTCCTTGTATGTCTAGGTTGTAGTTGTACACCATTGCAAATATGCTATTTCTTGGTTTTGGCATTGCTATTGCCAGCATCTTTTCCTCCAGATTCTGCAGCTGCCTTCTTTGCAGCCTTTTCCTGAAGTGCCTTGGCATCTCTGTATTACACGAAAATCATAGTAGACATTACACTAAAAACTCTCATTTTGGAAAAGAACGCACGACAATTAACTATTTGAGCATTTTAATCTAACTGGAGTAACTTACGCGTCATGAATATCCAGAGATACTTGAGGCAAAGACCTTAATGCAGCCTTCATGGTGACAATAATGAATCATTTTGGGAAAGAAAACAGGACAATATAACTATTTCGGCATGTAGGTCTAACTAGACTAAATTATGCACCACGAATATCCAGAGCTACTTGAAGGAAAGGCCTTAATGAACCTTCATGGTGATATTAGTGACTCTATATGTAGGCTTAAAAATATATGATTAATAGAGGTAAATGTTAGAAGATTGAAATTTCAAAAATCGGTTCCTTGAAACAAGAAATGTGCAGAGAATCACAATAACAAAACAACATTAAATTTGCAGAAAAGAAGAGTACCTTTCTCTTCGTTGTTCAGGTGTAAGGCCATCATCCTTATTCTTCCCTGACTTGGCAGTTCGGGCAGCAGCCCTCTCTCTGTCACGGTCTCTTTGACTTCCACGTATACAAGGTTAAGGTCACATTATCTTGAATTGTTTACCCAACCACAACCACCACTATAATGTTTTGAAAATACTTCAAACAAAGTGCAAAACACTCAATCTACTCCTAATGCTGGAATTTATCATGGAAGGGGCATGTGAAACAATACATTTATCACTGATAATAAATCACTCAAAGGAAGTCCATCCTAACAACCTAACCTGAACAACAGACCCTAAGTTGCATGGGTACCCACACACAGGGAAAAGGTGCCCAAACTCATCCCAGGCTCCTATCTCCTCTAGTGGATTCAGGAACTTAGTGCCATTCCATGAACCCTCCCAGACTGGGTTCTTACCCTGCCAAACCAGGTACTTCCCAGCCTCTGTAGGGACAGCAGCCCAAAACGGGTAGTGAACCCCAATTTGGGTGCACATTTGGGTACTTCAGGGGTGCATCCCCCATTTTTTTTTAAATTCAATTTTTAATGGAAAAAAAACACCAAAAATTGCACAGATAGGGTGGGTCCCTCCCCCAAAACCCTAATTCTTGACTTGACACCCTCAAGAACTCAAACCACTAAAGCACCCTCTCAGTTTTATCATTTCATATCCAGCAGTGAAGGGATTTCCGTGCTCTTGCTGAAAATTTGTGGACAGTGATAGAGAGTGAAGTGGTCAAATGGACTAATGCAATGAAAAATGCAACCTAAGCCAGGAGGTTTTACCCAGAACAGAACAGAAAATTTTCCTATGGGATCCTTTTTGGAACAACAGCAAACAGAGAATGAAAATAGCAAAAAGATTTCTATATTCTACTTCTGGGAAGTTAGAAACAGCAAAATAGCAGAAGATTTCTAAATTCTACTTCTGGGAAGTTAGAAACAGCAAAATAGCCCTATCATGGGAGGACTCTCGGGACCAATGGGAACCATTAGCCATTTTAAAATGATTTTGCTCAGATCCACATGATGTTTGAATGAAAAAGCTGTGTGACTCTGGCGAACTTCTTAGAAGATTACGTAAAAGAGGTCCAGGGAAGGACATTAGTAGAAAGAAAATGGGGGATCCATATTTCTGCCTGAGGAGACCAGTCACAATCTTAATCAAAAGTTATAGGAACATTAGCAAAACAAGAAATGTCCCCTACAGTCGTGATCTTAATCAAAAGTTATGGGAACATTAGTAAAAAAAAATGTCCCCTACACGCAAGGGCTAGACAAGCTCAAACGGAGTAAACAAATAAAAGGGAAGTACTCAGTTAGCCAGGCCTATAGTCTCATAATTGAGCAGGAAGACCAAGAAAGAGAGCATAAAATATGCAAAAATGCCTGAAACCGTGGCCATGCCATTGTCACTGGACCAAAATAGCAGCCTTCCTATGGCTGGTTGCAAACTTGCAAATAACAGCATTTTAACATTGGATACCCTTATAAAGAAGGATTCCAAGGACCCCCATGCTACATCTCCTTGACAGGACGCAAAAGAAAATAATGATCACCTCCTTCTAAACTGCACAATGGTGCATCATTGCAGGAACATGAATTAAAATTTAATGAGAAAACAGTGAGGACAATTTAACAGCTTAGAAAGGTTTATAAGAATTGGAAAAGAGTGACTATAGATCAGCAATACTCAATAAAATCTGAGACTTGGCCCCAGGTTTTGTATGTTGGAACCAATGTTATCAGAACTGGACCTGTCATCGAACTGGTCAACCCAAAAAATATGAACAGGACCAGAACCGGAAAAAAACTGGACCAAAAAAAGGGTCAATCAAAAAATACATAAAATATTCAAATTTTGAAAAAAAAACATATATATTCACATGCATCCATATGAATCCAAACCATCATACACAAATATGCAAAGTTTCTCATGTATATAGCAAGGGTGAATTAACTAAAATAGCACCAAGTGCAATCCATCTCTGAACCAAAATGCATCAACAAAGATGCTCTAAATGGCCTCCAGAGTCCAAAAATATTCATGCTACAACAAATAACTACATATCATCAAAATCATTGCCTATATTAGGATCCTAATCATCAGTGTCACTCTCTAAGCATTAAAATAAGATAGAAAAAGCTTAACATGCCTAATAAGTATGTTACTTGAGTGAAGGGTACAGTTTTACTAGGGTCATGACAGAAGAGTTCAACAATCAATGCCACCAACATCGAGGTAAATAGAGGGCTTGGTGCTCTTGATTAAATGCTAGTTCCATATCCTCATACATGATAAAGTCCAGTGGAAATGTTGAAATCCTGAAAACCGTTAAGTCTACTGAGACTTGAATGGGACCTAAAATTTTACTTTTCCATATGAAGTCCAATGATGTTGGAACCACTATCAAACATCCTGAAACAATTAATGGTAATGTTAAAAATTGAAGTAAAAGGATGAAAATGAAAGATAAAGGAGAAGGTCACTTTAGGATAATGTGAAAATGAAAGACAAAGGAGAATAGATAGAGGAGAATGTGAAAATGAAAGATAAAGGAGAATAGATAGAGGAGAATGTGAAAATGAAAGATAGAGGAGAATGTCACTTTTACCATTCCTTTTTCTTTAAAAATTTAATATTACCATTAATTACTAGGTCTTAGAAGGCCCTAGGGTTAGGTATTAGGCAACCCCTTGTTGATATTATGGTATAGCTTCCGGAGGTATTAACCTCCATATGTAACCTTTGACTAGAATAGAATATTCCGGAAGCAAGAGAAACCCTAAACGAATGAGTGAGAACCCTAGAAGACTAGTCTGCTCAATAAAATAAATAATATTATGGTATTACCCTCCAGAAATAAATAAGAGGATCTTGAGCTCATTTTGTACACACCTCACTCACTCTCTCAGAAAGCTATAGCGCAAGTTTGGAGTTGCAGTTGCAAGAAAGGAAGGTGCATCGTTTGGGGCGGTTCTTGGTCTCTCTCTCTCTAGCGCTATATATCCTAAGATATGCGCCCTACCTTCTAGTATCTCTTGGTGGTATTCTTGGTGACATTCTTGGTGATATTCTAATATTCTTGGTGGTATTCTTGGTGGTAGCCTAAGAAGTGCAACTGCAACTCCTGCAGTTGAGTATTGTTATTGTTCTGTGGTTGTGGAGACTCTCTCTCTCTCTCTCTCTCTCTCTCTCTCTTGTGTGTTACCCTTAGAGAAGGTGCACTCTCCTTGTCTTGTGTTGTTGCTACAGTTGGATGGTGTTTTCTGGTTCCCTCTCGTGCTAATGTTGCAGCTAGGGTTTATCTGTTGGTTCTAGTGTGGCTTTCCAGAATCATTCTATCTAGCAAAGGTTAAGGTGCTCAGGGGTGGCTGCATGCCTATGGTCAAAATTGATTTTTGTGGTCAAAGTTGAAATTTCAGGGTTTTCTAGCTTGTTCTAATCTTTGAACCTTTTTTTATTCGATTTCTAACCTCTTCTTGTCAAGATGGTGTATAGTTTCAGATTAGAAGACACGCTAAACAATGCTACAAATTTCAAAGGTATGCACTTGTATATGTTTTTCAAGTTATATCATCCAGCAAAGCATGAGTGTGTTTCCAAGGGATGTACAAGAGACCTTGTCCAAGCAGTGATCCTGGATTCAGTACATTCAGAGGAACAAGCGCACCCTTCCTAGCAGTTGAGGCTCCAGGTTCCAGGTTTGATTGATCAAATTGTTAAGATTTAATTTGCAAATATCAAGTTTCATAGTTGCTACAGTTCAAGTAAACACTATAGTTGTGACAAGAATCTTTGAAAGGTTCTATTACTGCTAGGTATACTTGGTTGCATGTAAGTACTATTGATATAGAGATGATTATTGCATTTGTTTGCAAAATGAACTAATATCTCCTCTAGGAGATATTTCTTGTTTTGCTCCCGGGCAGGTCACCTTCAAAATTCTATGATGACTACCATCCTTGTTACCATAGATATGCTCTTATGAAAATGTTATTGGAAATACTTTTTCTCTTCTTGTTCTTGTTCCGGGCAGGTCACTGGTGATAGCTCTAAGAAGGAGCTATAGTAACAGTTGCAAACATAGAGCAGATGACTCCATCAAGACGTGAGGCAGGTGATCTCACCAAGTACCTATTCTAAAGGAAGAGTGTAAAGAAAAAGGAATTTTGGACATCATTCACTCAAGATGTGTCTGGACCAATGTCAACCTCCTTACTAAGCGGGTTTGTATACTATGTTTCTTTTATTGATGATTTCTCACATAAAACTTGCATTTGTATCTTGAAAGCAAAAAGCGAAGTATTTAGTAAGTTAGAGAAATTCAAGCACTTGTGGAAATCTTATCCGAAAAGAAGATAAAGACCTTGAGGTTCGATAATGAAGGAGAGTACACCTTAGATGACTTCAAGACATTCTACAGAGAGGTCAGGATTATAAGGGAGCTCACTACTCCCTACAATCCTCAGCAAAATGGTGTAGCAGAAAGAAAGAACCGTACAATAATGGAAGCAGTAAAAGCCATGATCCGTGATCAAGACTTACCAATGCATCTGTGGGCAGAAGTGGCCAGGATTGCGATATATGTGCAGAACAGAGTTTACATTCCTGGTCACCAGAGGATCGAAACTAGCATAGATGTCACCTTCGATGAGGATACGGCTTTCAGTCGATCGAGGCAGAGTCATTCAAATGAGCTCCATGATGAAGATCCTATAGCGTTCCCAGGATTGTAGATGCAGAGGGAGAACCTTCCACCTTTGAAGAAGCAGTCAAGAAGAAAGAATGGAAGGAAGCTATGATGGAAGAATATCAATCCATCATGAAAAATGAGGTATGGGAAATTGTGCCTGGACCTGAAGGAAAGTCTGTAATCACTTCAAAATGGGTTTACAAGATAAAGCATGCAGTAGATGGGTGTATCGATAAATACAAGGCAAGATTTGTGGTTAGAGGGTTCTCCCAACAGGCGAGAGAAGACTATGATGAGACGTTTCCTCTAGTTGCCAGATACACCTCTATTAGATCCATCATATCTCTTGCAGCATCCATGGGTTGGAGTTTACATCAGATGGATGTAAAGACCTCTTTTCTCAATGGAGTAATTGAGGAAGAAGTATACATAGAGAAACCTCAAGGTTTTGAGGTACACCCGAGAGAAACCCATGTATGCAAATTAAAGAAGGCCTTTTATGGACTCAAGTAAGCTCCAAGAGCTTGGTATGCACGAATTGACAGTTACTTGACGAGACTTGGATTTTCGAAGAGCTATGTTGATCCAAACCTTTATCACAAGGTTGTGAATGATGCACGTGTGATCCTGCTACTATATGTTTATGATCTGTTTCTGACAGGTGTAGAGCCTCCATTTATTCAATGTAAGAGGGAGTTAGCCTCTGAATTCGATATGAGGGATCTTGGTCTCATGCATTATTATTTGAGACTAGAAGTATGGCAGAAGTGTGGTGAAATCTTCTTGGGGCAAGGGAAGTATGTTGTAAATATCCTTCAGAAGTTTGGGATGATTGATTGCAAATCCATGGCAACTCCCATGGTGACAGATCTGAAGAAGCTAAGAGACTCTGATTCTGATCCAGTAGACTCGTCCCTATACCGACAGTTGATTGGCTCATTGATGTGTTTGGTGAATACCCGACTGGACATTTGCTTTGTTGTGAACATGTTGAGCCAGTTCCATGTGGAACCTAGACATGAGCATTGGATAGTTGCAAAGCACATTTTGAGATATCTTCGTGGGACACTAACTTATGGTTTGAGATATGCCTCAAACAGTGACGTACAGCTGCATGGATTTTCTTATTCAGATTGGGCAGGGAGTGCAAATGACAGAAAGAGTACTTATATATGTTTCAATTTGGGCTCTGCTGTGGTATCATGGGTTACCAAGAAACAAAAGCCTGTTGCACTCAACACTGCAGAAGCAGAGTATATTGCAGCTTATGATGCTTGTACGAAAGCAGTATGGTTCTGTAAGTTGATTTCTGGACTATTTGATGAGGTGTTGGATTCGACTATGATATATTGTGATAATCAGAGTTGTGTGAAGCTTTCAGAGAACCTCGTGTTCCATGACAGGTCGAAGCACATTGAGATCAAGTACTATTTTATCTGTGATAAAGTTCAAAAGGGAGAAGTAATTCTCCAGTACATCTCCACCGATGAGCAGACAATTGTTATTTTGACAAAGCCTTTGTCCAAGATAAAGCTTGCATACTTGAGAGATAAGCTGGGACTTGTGGAGATACCCTCCTTTGGTTGAAAAGGAGGAGATGACTTCCTCGGTCGGGAGGGAGTGTTGATATATGGCATCATGGATATTCAGTGTGCTGGTGGACAGACATTCTCCAGGTGGAGAATGGTCCAGGCAGAACAAATTGCTGACGTATCATGGACTGGTATTTTTCCTAAGGCACGGATTGTGGCCTGATTAGGAAAATGGTCCAGGACCGATATTCTCCCGAGGCACAGTTAATGGCCCGATCAAGTTGAATAGTTCACCCCCTAAGGACATGGCGTCCCAATTAGGGTGGTTGATATAGGACCGATATTTTCTAAGGCACATGTGGGTAGAGATTGATCTCTATGGTACATACGGTGACCTAATTAGAAAATAGTCTGACACTGACATTCCTACTCTGTAGCCCATGGTGTGGCTTTCAGCATCTGTTGGGACAGTCATTCTTCTTGTGTCATAGGAAGAATGGTCCCTATATCACTCTGTTGAGTGCGCTAAGTCCAGCACATGACTTATTCAACACCATGCCCTATTACTGAGATGGAGTATGACCTCGAGAGATGATGCAAACAATGATATGTTTTGATGCTAGGAAGCTACCAGTTGATACTAATAGTGATGATGATGCTCGTGACTTGATCTGCATGATCATGAGATAGCCTGTGTGGCTATGATGATGCTACCTGTAGAATAGTCTGCAAGACTATGTGAGCCTTGCCCATACCATGTGAAATGGATGGATGTGTTTGAGACCATTATAGTTAATACCTCCCTAGCTAGGAGGGAGTGTTGATATTATGGTAGTTGTGGGAGGTATTAACCTCCATATGTAACCTTTGACTAGAATAGAATATTCCGGAAGCAAGAGAAACCCTAAACGGATGTGTGAGAACCCTAAAAGACTAGTCGGCTCAATAAAATAAACAATATTAAGGTATTACCCTCCAGAAAGAGAATTCAACCTAGACAGGTGACAAGAAGGACTATAAATAAGAGAATCTTGAGCTCATTTTGTACACACCTCACTCACTTTCTCAGAAAGATATAGCGCAAGTTTGGAGTTGGAAAGAGAAGTCGACATAGACAGGTGACAAGAAGGACTATAAATAAGAGGATCTTGAGCTCATTTTGTACACACCTCACTCACTCTCTCAGAAAGATATAGCGCAAGTTTGGAGTTGCAGCTGCAAGAAAGGAAGGTGCATCGTTTGGGGTGATTCTTGGTCTCTCTCTCTCTAGCGCTATCTAGCCTAAGATATGCGCCCTACCTTCTAGTATCTCTTGGTGGCTTGGTGACATTCTTGGTGATATTCTGATATTCTTGGTGATATTCTGATATTCTTGGTGGTAGCCTAAGAAGTGCAACTGCAATTGTTGCAGTTGAGTATTGCTCTTGTTCTGTGGTTGTGGAGACTCTCTCTCGTGTGCTACCCTTAGAGAAGGTGCACTCTCCTTGTCTTGTGTTGTTGCTGCAGTTGGATGGTGTTTTTTGGTTCCATCTCGTGCTACTGCTGCAGCTAGGGTTTATTTATTGGTTCTAGTGTTGCTTTCCGAAATCATTCTATCTAGCAAAGGTTAAGGTGCTCGAGGGTGGCTGCATGCCTATGGTTGGATGACAATAGTGATATTGTCTATGGTAAAACGAGCACATCAAATATTTTAACACCCCTCCCTCAATTTAGTGTTTTTTTCTAAAAAATTGAAATCCCTGGGTCCCTAATCACGTGGTACAGACCTATATGTAGCCGTCGGTTCCAGTGCCTAAAGGCCGATTCAGTACCAAACCAGCCTAAATCGCTCTGAATCAGTGATTTGGACCAGTTTTGGAACAAAACCAATCGAACCAACCGATTTCAGCCCGGTTCCAATAACATTGGTTGGAACTTATGGATCAAAAGGAACAAATGGATTTTCCAGGGCTCTCATTGGCCCAAATTTAAGATAAAGTTGTGAATGAGAAAGAACATCAAGAAACAAACGAAGCCAAAAAACGGGCAGAGGAAAGATGACTTTAAATCTAGCAGAAGAAAGTAAACTAAAATCATGGGAGATATAGATGGATATTAATGGTTAAAGCAAGTATAAAGGACACTAGGACAGACAACATAGCAAACTGGAGACCCTCCTAAATTCCAGCAGTCAAAATAAACGTCTATGGTGCTTTGGATGGGAAACCCCTAGGCAGGGCAAGAATTGAATGAATTGGAAGGAATGACAAAGGAGAGCCTATCTTTGTTTACATTGAAAATATTAGGGAGACAACTAATAACTTTGTAGTGCCCATGCATTCATCATAAAAAAGGCGAGTGAAACATCCATTGATGACTGATGACTAATGACCTATCCTGAACAACATAGCTATGCCCCATAACAAAACTATCAAAAATGTTGATTGAAAGAAAATCAATTCTCATCTTACAATAAAATCAAATACATGAGGATAGCTTACATTGATCCTAAATTGCAATAACTTACAAAGTTACAACAAATACTTGCATTGAAATAGGGAACCTACTAACAAAAATTCTGGATCACACAGCAATTTCGCTCAAACTAAAAATATCATTGGAGTTGCAGTCCACTAGTGAGGCCAACGGAGCATTAAACATCCACCAAGATTCCATTCTCATGTGGTTTGCCCCACAGCCCACTAGAATGGCATGTGTCAAAAATGGATGAAGCAAGGTGAAAGTCACTGGCGATTTTGGTAGAACAGTTATACCTCAAACTTGGCATCAAAGCCAAAGTTGGTCTATGTTATATAGTGCAGCCCCCAAACATTTGAGTGTGTTTCTTGAAACCAGTGTTGACAAAATCGCCGAAATCGCGAGAAATCGCGATTTTTTCAAGAGGACGATTTTTTCAAAAAAAATCCCTGAAAAAATCGACTGAAAAAAATCAAAAAATCACGGGTCGATGGGAAAAAATCGCCTAGGTGTAAAATCAAAAAAAGTCGCGGGTTTAAGGGGTCCGTGAGGGGTTTTTCTTCATTTTATTTGTGCATTTAGCCAGGGAGGAGAGCCAAGCCATTCAACCAGCCAAGGAAGAGTTTGCCATTGGGATTTTATGGATTCAAAGATCAGATTTGTGGATTTGGCATTGGAATTTTTATTCCATTTCACAGTTTTTGCATTTAGAGGTAAGTTAAAAAATTTGCCCATTATTTTTCATTTCTTCACCATAGATTTTCATAGGTTTCCAGTGGCAATGAGTTTTACATCTTCAAAATAGATTTTTGATGGATCAAAAACCATTTCTTTCCATTGTTATGTGATTTTCTTTCTTGCCATGTATGCCCAAAAACGTTTTTGGGATTTTCTTGCCCTAGGTCGATGTAAATTAGTTTAAATTTGTTTGTGTCTATTTCGGGTTCAAAACCAAGTTTGAATGCTAGATACATAATTGATTTATCTCTGATTTTTAAATTTTCATTTTTTCATCAATAACATGCTAAAAAACGATTTTTTTTTGCCCTAGGTTCATATTTTTCCATATTAAAGATGTCAAAGCCATTAGATCCATTCTGGGAGTATGGTGAGCCTGATCCTCCAGAGAATCGACAACATCTCAAATGCAAGCTATGTGGGAAAGCAATGTACGGTGGGGTATATCGGCTAAAATACCACCTTGCAAAAATTCCAGGGAATGAGATGGGGATTTGTACCGAGTCAGGCGAAGAACTTGTTGCGAAGGCCACAAAAGTAATTGAAGAGTATTCGGCAAACAAACAATACACAGAAGCCAAGAAAAAAGAAATGGCTTCAAGATCCAAGTCAAGGGGAAGCACACACACTCGTGAGGCAATGGGAGTGGAGTCTAGTGAGATCCACTCCTCACAGTCTGTAATGCCTACAGCAACATCATCATATTTTATGCCAAGAACCACACCTGGTGCACAACCGTCTATCAAGTCCATGTTGAAAGAAAAAGAGAAAGAAGAAG
>ML787343.1:288794-306777 GCA_009831015.1 Picea engelmannii | reverse complement strand
TAAAAATTATAACCGTTCTCGTTAAAAAAAAAAATGCAGAAAACGGTGCTGAAGAAATCAATCATACGCACAATAATAACACAGATTTTACCCTGGAAACCCAAATGGGATAACCAACAACAAAATGGCGCTGTTGAGCCTTAAATTAATATCAGACAAATTCAGATTACAATGACTACACTGGAAAAAATCCATGTTTATCAATGGCTCTGTGGCCTTCTGTGCATCTTGGTGATCACCAGGAAACAACAGAAACATTATTTTCCCTGTCTGGATTGTGTCTTCTCTGCCCTCCAGGCATGAAATCAATCCACCCTGGCTTAAGTCCTCTAACTCAACCTACCTTGCAGTTCTACAGTTTGCCCACAAGGCTCAGACTGAACCCTCCAGCTCAATTTCACTAACCCCCATTTTCAGACCAATGTGTCTCCTTTATACCAAGGCATGTTCTCATGGGAATGCCAAATAGTCCAATCCTCCTCGTCCAATGCCAGCCAAAAAAACCTTTTGTTTCCTCTCCCCTGGTATGCAAGGACTGCCTCTGCCTACTTACAACCACCCTGTACCATGTGGTGGCCATTTCAACTATTGACAGTTACCTTTCCTGAGGGTTGAAAACCATGTGCAAATGCAGCACAAGAGTGGATGCAGAGGAACCAACTATGCAAAAGTACAGAGTGAGGGGAAGTGAGGCAAGTGCTCCACACACTGCACTCATCCCTCCCCCACATTCATGCGTTGAACAGAACGTGGGTTATGTGGAGGTGCAGAGCAAGGGGAAGCAAGGTGGGTGCTCCATACACCACACTCATCCCTCCTTTGCATTCATAACCAATTCAGAGCATGGGGCCATGTGCTTCCTCCGCAGTTCAAACTTGCCGCTAAACCTATTATCTGAGCCTATACTAAGCCATTTAATAAACCATTTCATTTTTTTCATGATCCTTTTTTGGATCACACTTCCACTCATTTCCCAAAAAGTCCACTACTTCATTGGATATGAAGATTTCTTGCTTCTTTCTTGTTCAAGTTTCAATCAATTTGCTTGTCTGCCCTTGTCTTGCTAACAAAAAGATATTATTCCTTTTCCTTTATGTGATTTGATGAGGTAGGCCTTCCCCCTTTGACCAAGCGATATTTATTTTCTTTCCGGTAAAAAGCCGCATCCCTATCCCACAAATATGGGCTGCCAACCATCACTTCACACGCCTCTAGTGGTGCAACTTCACATTCTACTTCATCAACATAATCAGCATTAACAAGGAACCTAATCTTGCCTCTCCTAGTGATTCTCATGGCAGATTTCTCTTGGATCCAACCCAATGAACATGGTTGTACTAGGTCATAAGTTTCTACACCAAGCTCGCTCATCTACTAAGGATTCAAAAATTAAATTACATTGAAAACCACTATTAAACAAAGCATTTTCCTTCTGATGCTTAATTGAACTTTGATTTGGAATAGTGCATTTTCCATCTCCACTTGCCCTCGGTAGATGCAATGTGGTGTAGACCATGGTTTCATCCACATCGGAGGCGCTTTCTACTTCTATTTCTCCCATCTAGGTCGATGTCAATGTCAGCAATGTGGTGTAGACCATGGTTTCATCCACATCGGAGGCGCTTTCTACTTCTATTTCTCCCATCTGATCGATGTCAATGTCACCCTCTTGGATTTATGACATTTTGGACACAACTCCAAATGAAGCTCCCATTACATCTCAATTGTGTGCCCATCCACATCACAATGTTTGCAATGTCTATTGGGATGTTGTACCTTTTGGGAAGTGGCTACAATATGTTTGCCTTTAGTCTAGCTAGTCTCTCCCTGGTCCTTTTGTTATAGTCCATTCTTGGAGTCCAACTCAACATAATGAGCTTTCTTTCTTGTCTCATCTATGCTTTGTACACACAGCAACTACAATTGCCTTCAGATATGGCTAAATAGGCCTCCAAGGTACTTCACTACTACTCCAGGT
Source organism: Picea engelmannii (assembly GCA_009831015.1). Classification (NCBI taxonomy): domain Eukaryota; kingdom Viridiplantae; phylum Streptophyta; class Pinopsida; order Pinales; family Pinaceae; genus Picea; species Picea engelmannii. The sequence goes on along the minus strand of ML787343.1, from coordinate 304,799 downwards.
TCTTCCAAACAGATACCCCCCCCCCCAACACTTCGCTCCCAAAGCACACTCACAAAGGAAGCATGGTGGTCATCAACAAATTGGAATAGATAATATTAGCCACAAAATGAAACAGAGCATCATATTCATTACCAAAGAGTTGTAAGATGAAGTCAACAGTTCAAAGGTAGGTTCAAAGTTCAAACTAAAACTATCATATAATGTTTAAAAATGGGCCATGATAAAGATGAAGTACTAAGTTAGAGACTACTTTTATACAGGAAAAAGATAAATAGATCTAGTATCTACTAAGCTTTCCTCTTGCCACAAGAAACTTCTAGTTTCTTTTCCCATGATCTATAAACAAGAGGAGTAGGAGTAGGTGGAAGTGTTTGTGGAACATGACTACGAGCTACATGGCCCTCAAGCAACGTTGGATGTTGTGAAGCTAAAGGCAAAGCTCCTACATTTGGAATCCTACCGGTGGAAATGGGGGTGGCATCTCTGCTCCATGAATATGATCACCCAAAGTTTAGCCTCTACGCACTCTAAAAGTATGGCTCCATCCTTTCCTTTGGATTTTTGTCTCAAGTCGCGTATGTTCTATCATTCTTTGTTGCCTCATAATAATGGGGCAACGATCTCTACATTTAGGTCGTATTTCTTCACGCTATGGATGAAGTTGTGTAGGTGCTCCAACACCTCTTTGCAGAAGAAGTGTTAACTACCTACGAAAGCACCCCCGCAACTAAAATCATGGAAGAAATAGATGGATAATCATGGTTAAAGCAAGTATATTGGACACTAGGACAAGACCTAGCAAACTGGAGGGCCCCAAAAATTTCAACGATCAAAACAAACTTTGATGGAAACCATAGAGGTGGGGTAGGAATTGAAGAAATTACAAGGAATGATAAAGGAAAGCCTCTCTTGTTTACACTAAAGGCAACGAATATCTTCGTAGCGGCCATGCATTCATTGTAGAATGAGGCATGTGAAACATATATTGATAATTGATGGTAAGGCACTCAAATGGTGTCCATATTAATGACCTAACTTAAACAACTGTACAACATAACTAATGCTCCATACCAAAACTATCAAAAACATTGATCGAAAGAAAATGAATTCTCAACTTGTAACAATATTTACATCAAATACATGATAACTTACATCAATCTTAAATTGCAATAACTTACAACATCTACTCTCATTGAATTAGGGAACCCAATAACAAAAATTACGGATCATAAAGCGATTTTGCTCAAACTAGAAAAACATCAGCAATGAAGTCACGATTCACTAGCAAGGTCAACGAAGTATTAAGCTCTCCCCCAAGATTCCATTATCATGTGATCTGCCCCATCGGAATGACATGTCTCAAAAGTGATGAGGTTAGGTGCAAGTCCCATGTAATTTTAGTGGAAAATCTACCAACTCACCCTTCAAACCTGACATCTAAGCCGAAGTCAACCCATTTTATGCAATGCAACCCCAAACTAGAAAAATATCATCAATGAAGTCACGGTTCACTAGCAAGGTCAACGAAGTATTAAGCTCTCCCCCAAGATTCCATTCTCATGTGATCTGCCCCATCGGAATGACATGTCTCAAAAGTGATGACGTTGGGTGCAAGTCCCGTGAGATTTTGGTGGAAAATCTACCAACTCACCCTTAAAACCTGACATCTAAACCGAACTCAGCCCATGTTATGCAATGCAACCCCCAAACCTTTGGGTGTGTTCCTTGAAACAACTTTAGAAGAAAAAGGAAAGAAAATAGAAATGCCTATCATGCCAATTACAAAAAAAATGATTTCTTAGCTTATAACAACATTCATATAGAATACATCCATGGGGTTGTGGACTAGCCTAGCCACAAGTTGGAGTGCTTGCAGAGATGATGACCCAGATTCAAAACCTTGTGAGCATGCTCCCTGTCATAATGTAGTTGACAAAATCTTACGAGATGTGGGTCATGATAATGCAGCAACACTCGTCACAACTATTGTGAGAAAAGAGGTAGTTAGAGGCATTTGGATCAAGCAACTGAAATCCTTCAAGAGTTATTCAATTACCTAAACCCAGTTGACATCCCCACCCAATGAAGGTTCCTTCAAAGTTCACATGGAATACCAAAAGAAGAGGGCAATCAGTGATAGCAAAGAGGCTCGATAATTTTTTGAGAAGTGATTCCTTAACTGATAAGGTCTCTTTAGAACATGAAAAGTCATCGAATACTCCATTTAGATTTGAAAAAAATGTACATGACCCATACAAACCTTAAGCACAACATAACTTCATGGTAGGAAGAAGGCCACCCAAGAAAGGGTTCTAACTTCTAAATGTTCAACCTGGAGGAAATGTTAAAGTTTGTGAAGAGAAAATTGACGAATCAAATTAGGATGTTTTTCGTAATATATTCCTCCAAGAGGAAGCCCAGTAGGTTAGCTTGAGTGGTTGAGTGTTGTGAATTACAAGTAAGAGGCCATGGGGTCAAGTCCCCTGACTAGCTGCCTCTATGGATATTATGGGCCTCACTTGATGTCCCCACCATGTTAGGTTGCCAAAACTGCAACCGGTCGGGTTTACCCTGAGTACCATCCTTAGATGAGGGGAAGTGCAAGGTGGGTTTCCCCAGGATGTGCATTCCATCATAAAAAATTTAAAAAAAATATACTCCTCCAAGAGGAACTTGAGAAGGAAATCAAAAAAAATTAAAATACTATCTTAGAAGAAGGATTAATTCCAAGCTTAGCCCTGAGAGAAAGCCTTGCTGCAGAAAATGGATGAGAAGGAACAAAAGGATGATATACTCTGGAAACAAAAGTCTGGGCTCCAAAGTAAACTGAAAAGAAATGCCTATTAGTGACTTGGAAGAAAGCTTGTACAATGTAAACCATACAATAAGTGCCTTGTCTAAGGCAGTTAAAAGACTTCAATGGAGCTCTGAATCGGATCATTTTCAAGATATGGATTATAGAAAGAAATGCCATATGGGCAAAAAAATGTGCCAGCAGCCTAAGCTAAGAGGATCTAGCCAGAAAAGATAAACCGCCTACATGATCCTTTATTAACAACACTAACAACACCAAACAGGGACTTAAAATAGCGGAAGTTTTCTAAATTCTGCTTCTGGGAAGTTAGACACAGCAGAATAGCCAATGTAAATAATTTTGCTCAGATATAGATTATCTTTGAAAGAAAGAAATGGCTGGATGACTGTTGCCAACTTCTTACAATATTCCATAAAAGAGGGCAGGTACAGACATTAGTAGAAAGAAAATGGAAAGATAAATATTTCTGCCTGAGATAACTCACAATCTTAATCAAATGTTATGGAAACATTTGTCAAAAATAAAAAGTCCCCTTCAGGAAAAGGCTAGACAAGCTCAATAGAATAAACAAGTTCAAGGAAAGTACTAGTTAGCCAGGCCAATAGCCTCACAGTTGAACAGGAGACCAAGAAAGAGACCAGAAACCGTGCACATGCCATGGCCGCTGGCCTAAAATAGCAGCCTTCCAATGGCTGGTTGAAAACTTGCAAATACATGCATTTAAAGATTTTAACATGGGATAACCTCATAAACAGAGAATTCCAAGGAGCCCCATGCTTGGTCTCCTGCCAGGAGGCAGAAGAAAATAGAGATGACCTCCTCCTAAACTGCCCAATGGCACGCTATTGTTGGGAATTATAAAAAATTTAAAGAGAAAGCAGCGAAGGCAGCTTATTGTTGGGACATTATAAAAAATTTAAAGAGAAAACAGCAAAGGCAGCTTAACAGAGGAGAAGAGTTCCTGAGACTGGAAAAAGAGTGACTATAGATCAAAAGGAACCGAAACTCGGGCCTAGGTTTTGTATGTTGGAACTCTATAAATCTGAGACTTGGCCTCAGGTGATGTATGTTGGAGCTCTGATGTGGCACCTGAGGGTGCACATCTCTAGGAGCACACCTCTCCATGAGGGCGCACCTCTCTAGATATTAATAGCTAAGAATAACTAAATAAATGCACCTGGAGTCTCAAGCTACATGCATCTTTTATTTATTATTATTTCCTCAGTGATTAAAGTTGACTCCATCAAAATAAGCTCAGATGGATCCTTTGTGATTCTATTTAGAGTTATTGCTGGAGGAAAGAAGGGTAAGCAATCTGTTCAGGGTTTCTTATTTTCTGTTTTATTTCCGTATGAAGGTTATTATCTGGTTTTTTGCTTCATAATTTTCTTATTTCCAAAGGTAAGGCTAGCTGAGCCTTATCAAGCTCAATAAAATCTGAGACTTGGCCCCGGGTTTTGCATGTTGGAACTTATGGATCAAAAGGAACAAACAGATTTTCCAGGGCTATCTACTGCCCAAAATTTAGATCGGGCCATGAATCAGAAGGACCGTCAAAGAAACAATAGTAGGCAAAAAATGAGCAGAGGAAGAATTGATTTAAAATCTAGAATAAGGAAGCAAGCTAAAATCATGGGAGATAGAGATGGATAATCGTGGTTAAAGCAAGTATAAAAGACACTGGGACAAAAGACAACCTGGAGAACCCCAGAAGTTCCAACAGTCAATATAAACTTTGATGGTGCTTTGCACGGGAACCCGGGGCATGGGCAGGAATAGGATGATAAATAAGAGCCTATCTTTGTTTAAACTGAAAAAATTTGGGAGACAACTAATAACCTTGTAGAGGCCACGGTAGCTCAGGAAGGACTGAAAGCAGAAATTGAACTGGCTTTAGGAAGTCATCCTAGAAGGTGACTCAAAAATTATCATAAAAGCAATTAAAAGAAAGCACCCCAACAAAAGAGCAGGAAGCTGGAAATTGGAGGAAGTAAAAGAAGATATACAGTTTCATATAAGTTTTTTTACAAGAACAGCTTCCCATCATGTAAGAAGAATGACAAATGCAGTTGCAAACAAGCTAGCAAATATGGCTACTAAGGCCCAATGGGGAATTACTGCTCATGTGTGGTTGGGGTACGTTGAATAAGAATGAAGTACAGTAGGCAATAAAAACTTAAACGCCTAAAAGAGTACATCATAATGGATTACGCAAAAGAGAAAGATGGATCTAAAAGATGGCATGAACAATGCTTACAAGGAGAACTACTTATCAAATGGTGTGGGAGTAGGTGAAGACGACTGCAGGAGCAGGAACATTCACACCCATGCTAGATTGCTTCTAAAGATCCGCTACAGTTAGATCCCAAGAATATGGTTTTCAGACAAGGGGGGCAGAGGGAAGGTAGTGTTGGTTGTGAAGTATGTGAGAAAGGGACAGGAGGGTATGAAGGGCATAAGAATGGAGAGCAACTCAGAGAAAACGATGGGAAGTAAACAAAACCCTTTGGACAAGGGAGAAGGGCACTTTGCTAAACGAGAGAGAGGAAGGCTGACAGTCAATTACACAGAGCAGTTGGAAAGCCATGAGAGAGCATTTGCAATTCACCACACTGAACATGTGCAGAAGAAATTAGACATCTGGAGACATGGAGGGGAATCCAGGTGGAAGGTAGGAACGAATGATGATCAGGAAGATCCCTCGTGGTTCTCTCCAAAAGATCCAAGGCACAAAAGGGAGAGTCTGGAAGCATCTTCAAGGAAGTGATTGATAGGTATTGCCAGGATTAATGGAGTAATCTATCAAAAGCAACAAGAATACGGAAGAAGAGCTGAAGACTTTCTTAATAGAGGAGTTCAAGAAAATGGAGGTGGGTAAAGCAATATCAAAAGATAACGAACCAACGCTGGAATGGCGTATACAAACAATAGAGGATCAAATAATAGCACAGAACATCATGCTGGAATTGATCCTTCAAGGATGTACCTAAAAATGCCCCAAAAGATAAGTCGCACTGGATGCGGAGCAGAATGACCAGTGCAGAAACGTAGAGAATCAGCCGCTGCACATCGGCTAAGACAAAGCCGACAGAGATAAGCATGAAAGAGCGTCAGACCCTTTTTTATTTTATCTCAAATTCTAGGACAGAAAATCTTTATATTATTTAAATATGCTATATGAATCAATGATATTGATTTGTATTTTGAAGAGATTCAGATCCCAATTCAGAACTACTATCAAAAATAATAGTTTTGAAGTTGTTAGAAGGGGCCCAAAATTCAAAAAATAGGGCCCAAGGAAAATCATGAGATATAGACAAACTTACTGCTGAATATGGTTGTATCTCTGTATATATTTTGTTAATAGAATATCTGCATTTACTTATAAAAATTAAAGATAATGCTGCAATGCTATCATGGTGGGTTCTTGAGGTCAGGTTGAAGTCCTGGGTGAATCTAATGGAATAGATAACCCTTAGTCCCTGCGTCTTAGCCAAAGGTCTTCTATTTGTAATTCAAAGGAAATTTTCAAAGAAGACAAAAAAACAAAAACCCATTGAATACAAAATAGTTTACAACAACCTTATGCCGGAGCAACTACTCTTAAAAGATAATTTCATCAATTTGGCCAACCTAGTAACCGAAGTCCTAAATCACAGCACAACATTGTTAAACGCATTATGATGTGGTCCAATAGATCAAAATGGCCTCAATCCATACAATAAATAAAGAGAAATAAAATGTTTTCACCATTTTCAGCAATTAGTTTGGAGGGATGAAAAAAGTCCTGTAGTCTACAACTGCTCTATAACACTAAAAATTAAAGCCACATAGCTTATATACCAGAAGAGAGGATATGAGTCATTGTGTAAAAACAGAGCTTGAAATACGACTTCTGAATTCCCTCGTCACTAGCCCAGAAGGGCTTCAACGGCTACATCACCCGTACAAATTCCCCATATCAGTTAATGGAAAACAAACTTTATAAACAATGATTTTATCTAAACTTAAAAAAAAAAAAAACTGCACAACAAACACCGTTAAAACAGCTTTAGACTTTTATGGACCAAATTCCTCAGACCCCAAAGACCTTAAACACCAGCCTACACCCAGTCCTTCCAACAGATCCATCAGATACGAAAATTAAAAATTCTGAATTGAACTTGAAACTCATAACGAACATGAAAATCCCCCAAATTTTACATACCCACAAACAATTTCAGCCCTCTGCACAAACATGCACGGATTGTAAAGCCCAACACAGGGCAGATTTAGACAGAAAATGCTGAAAAGAACGGCAAATTTGGGAAAGGGAATGAAAACTAACCTGCCCGCAAAGACAGAGCTCTCTTGGGACACTTGCGCAACAAACTAAACAAGGAGTCCGACACCCATATAGAGGGTTATAAGCGTGACCGTCACCGCGACCTCGACCGCAAACGAGCGTTCAAACACACGCAAACTTTTTAAACCGTTAACAGTTGTTGACTTTATGCAAAATGAGTATATTTGTTTTTTTTTCTGCTTATTTCTTTCCTTAATTATTTTGTAAAGGTAGACATACTTAATTTCTAATTCATGTAACTAAGCAATACGCACTTTCTAGAGTATTAAAAAGCAGTTTGTGAGGAATATACATAGTTGGATGTAATATATATATATATATATATATGATTCGAGAAACATTAAGCATTAAATAGATTTTTAATGGTAATCTTTAAACTTTTATGTAAATATTTTATTAAGTTAAATATTTTAGGATTTTGATGTGTTATTATTGTAATTTAATTATGAAAATTTTAATTATATTGTGATTTTGAATTATTAAAAATGTTAATGTAAAAATAGATTTAGTATCATTTTATATTTATAGTGTAATTTTAATTTGTAATGTTAATAACTAGCATACCCTAGAAGTGGGAGAAGGAAACGCAGAAAGAAATACAAGGTATGTATGTTGGAAAAGAATGTGCTTTTTTTTTCTTAAACTACAGTGTGCTCTATACTGTTATTACTCAACTACTTTATTTTTCGAAAGGAAACGTTGAACGAAATACAGGGTATGTATGTTGGATGTATGTTGGAAAAGAACGTGTTTTTTCTTAAACTACAGTGTGTTGTATGTTGTTATTACTCAGCTTCTTTATTTTCCCTTTTTAAAGCTTAAAGATGTGTTTTTAAGCCATTTTGATGATGAAAGAAGGTGAAACTGTTTTTCCCAAAAAATAATCATGTTTGACATGGTTCAATGATAAAGCCTTGCTCTCTCTTGTGAATAAACATCCAAGGAAAGCCTACTTCAACATGCCTACAAAAGCGCTCTCCACAAACATATCACACCGAAATCCATTTGTAATCAATTCTCTATATATAGCTATACTATGCTCAGATATAGTGGCAAACATTTTCAAGCTTCGCCTCAATTTCAATTGCATTTGTTTTACATTTCTTTCAAGTAAACACAAGGCTTAATAGAGAGATAGACTCGTGGGGGAAAAGGGCCAAATCTCTTCATCAAAAATCACTTCATTCGAATGGGATTATTCAACCCCTCCAAGTTCCTTAGTGTGATGAACAAGCGCCCATCATTTATAGGGGTTTTGATATAATGGGAATCCCTGGGTTTTAAGAAACATGTAGGAAAGCTATTTATGAAACCAAAATGTAGGGGAAGTCATCATCATTTAAACTAATTAATCCATCGTGAAAACAAAACTCTTAAAGGTAGTAAAACAAAATTACAAAACAAAACTCTTAAAGGTGGTAAAAGAAAATTACAATTTACCAAGTCATAAGATTTTGCCATATTTAATTTGATCAACATAGAAACTCTTATTTAGTTTGGACACATGGATAGTTTCTTATGTCACTACCACACTATCCACCACGATTGAGCTATTTGTGTACCTTGGATAAAACAACCTTGTTCTCTAAATCAAAGTAGGAAGGACTCATCAACTTTAGCTCGTTCACTACAACCTTTCTTATCAATGTATAATTGTTCTTACACAAGGCAACGTTCTCAGACAACCAAAGTTGATATGGTTCCTAACTTTTTGGAATTAAATCCAACTTACTATTTACTATTTGGGGTTCTTCGGGCATACACTACTAATTTAAATTTCCCTTTATGGTTCTATTTTCCATTTAAAAAAGCATGTGTCTCCTCTAAAGAAATGTTCCTCAAGTTTAGTAACATGTTTACTATTTGGGGTTTTTCGGGCATACGCTACTAATCTAAATTTCCCTTTCTAGTTCTATGTTCCATTTAAAAAAACATTTGTCTCCTCTAAAGAAACGTTCCTAAAGTTCGGTAACATGTGTGTACAATCTTATGGAAGGTTATCCTTGTTTCTGCAGAAAGAAAATCCTGATCAGAAGGGCAAAGAGGGAAGATAACTAAACTTGCCTAGTTGAAGACATATGAATACTTGCAGCTTTCCATTTCCATCAGATACAACGGTAGAGGCCTCTACAAGCTATAATCTTTGCTTCGAAATATGGTACATCTAAAAGCTCATGGAAATCCATCCCTGCATCCATATGTCAGTTGAGTACTTCAAAAAAACAAGTATACCATATAGCACTATATAATAACTTTATTTCAAGCTATTTCTAAGCATTGAAGTCTCCTTACCAGCTTTCTTTACTGCGCGAAAGAGGACCTCTTCAACGAGATGTTGGGCAGGATCTCCATTTGTAAAAGATGACATAAACCATTCCACATGGTTAACCACCTCTTCATTGGTAAAATATTGATAATGACCATCTGATGAAAGTATCAAAAAATGGTCTTCAGGGCCCAGTCTATGGTGAGTAAGAGCAGGTGTGCAGGTAATGTATGGAGTGGTGCGAACAAAATCAATTATAAACATCTAGAGAAGAGCATCATTCCATTTTGGCTGCCATCACAAGAAGATAAGCATCCATCAGACCAAGAGCATGATGTGATCAATCTATTTCACTGGCTATAATATACGATTCTAAGCGTCGGTTAAAGTTTAAACTGAACAGATGAATGTCATAAACACAACCCTATGAAACTGAAACAAATATAATTTTACTTGATAATGTTAGAAATTATGAAAAAAATAAGAAGTCTATACAAATTCCAATGTGTTTACCTATACTTCTTTAAAATCTTCATGGATGGTATTTTAGCTAATCTAACTTCCCAAGTAGTTGATACAAATCGAAACCAAAGTTTACCCTAGATTGATGTAACACTAAGCATTGGGTAAATTCTTGAATGGATAATCTCTAACCTGCTTGAGGAAACCTGGACCAAATGCACGTATGACCTTCAACGTTCCCTTGACACGGTCATTAATTTAATTAATTAAACAGAGGTAATCAAAGGTGTAACAGTGTGACTATATTTGTCACCTTAAATATGTTTTTATTGTATATATTATAATGGGATTGCAACCCAACAAAGAGTAAATGAAATCAGCAATAAGAGCATCGTACAAGAAAATTATTAATGTTATGTTAATAGTTTGTCTGCATCTAAAAGTTTCTTTTATGTTTCGTTATAATCTCCTCCAAATCTAGACTATTAGCAAGAACAACATGCATGGATAAACAATTTTATAAAGCCTTAAAAGAACCAAACTAATTAATTTTTTTTCATATAAGATTTTGAATGATAATAATTATTTTGATAGAATCTAAAAGTTATATATTCAAGTTCAATTTATAATGTCTTCAATTAAATATGTATCTATCTTTATCATGACATTTTATTCTTTGTATAAATAAAATAAATAATTTAATTAAAAATAAAATAAATAAATAATATTATCATTACATATAATTTGATAAATTTGATAATTCTTTAAAATCTTGATAAATAATAATTAAAATTACGTTAATATATATATATATATATATAATTGTAATTATATATATATAATTACAATTATATATATATAATTGTAATTAAGATTACGTTAATTAATCTATGTATATATAAATAATTAAGATTAAATTAATTAATCTCTATATATGAATAATTGAATTTTTTTATTTTTAATAATTTGGACAAAGTTTTAAAAAAATGACAATTTGTTTTTTCAACTCCTTGTCCAAATTCTCCTTCTACCTAGACATTTTAAAAGTTTCTTATGCCTATTGGAATCCTCATCAAATCATTTACTGCCTTGAAAGGATATATGAATAACATGGTACCAAATTCTCCTTCTACCTAGACATTTTAAAAGTTTCTTATGCCTATTGGAATCCTCATCAAATCATTTACTGCCTTGAAAGGATATATGAATAACATGGTAAAGTATTATATGATTCATATTAAGATATAGATTCCTCCTAACACGTTTTGATATATTCTAAATATACAAATATATTTTCTCTTTTTGAACTCCTTCCTCCATATAATATGGACATTCATTGAAATATTTAAACATCAAAAGAATGTTCAGAGTGTTAAGAATCTCATACCAAAATAGCTTGGTATAGAGATTCATGGAGCATTGACAATATAGATTCCTATGAAGCCAGGCATAACTACATTGGTATTAATGCCCAGATTCTCATATCATAAATACGGGAATGTGAAACTTGAACTTCTATCCTCCTATTGATATAACTTTATTGCAGTTTAATATTGAGTAAGTCATCTCGTGAGAAAATAGCAAAGATGTATGTACATGAGAGAATTGGAATGATTGCAAATCCTCATATATAGTCACGTATGAAAGAAAAATAAAGTGTGCACCATAAGTGCCATCTTCAAATTTATTCATTGCAGAAAATTGTTTTAATCATGATAATACAACTAGATCCAAAGTTTGGTCTAGAGCAACACCATCTTTACATATCCACAGATGAATTGGCATCCATCACAAGCTTGAGCTATAAGTACTTGTGAGATTAAAGTATAAGAGTTTCCAAAAATTAAAACTTTTTAATATTATTATACATTTTGCAAAACAAGTTCCTTTATAGTTTGTTTGCTAAGTTAATATTAAAGGTTTCTGATTTTCTTTAAGTTAATATTAAAGGTTTCTGATTTTCCTGCCAATGCAATGCATTTTTCAAGCATTAGAACTTTTGTCAATGAACTCAATAACAAGGGAAATTTTTAGAGTTCTTTCATACATAAAACTTCATGAGCGGTCAAGTGTTGGTCTGGATTTGAAGTAAGCATCTTTCCGATAAGATCCTTAGCACTCTTACAAATTGAGGGTCGGGGTTCTGAATCAAAATCAATATGACCTCATAGTACAACATCAAAAATTCCCTATTGTGTTTATGAAAAATAGATGTAAACACCCAATATGAGTTGACATGGTATATAAGAATTACAGTTGAATTGTTTTCAGAGGGGCACATCTGGATTTTTCCCTTAAAGATGTGTTCATCACTTGCCCAAAATGGTGGAACACTGCTAAGTAAGATGTATATGATGACCTCGATTGTTTACACACCTGCCTCTGGACCATACCCTTTCCATAACACTTCGGGAGCAACATAGTATGGGCTTCCATCTACATCATTGAACACCTGACCTGCAAGTAAAAATGGTCATTTATATGTTGTCATCAACTTGTGAATCATATTGAATTTTTATTATACTCTTCTATGCTTTTTAGTTGCTAATAAAAGGGCTTCAAAGATGGCCTAAAAAAATAAAATGTTCTAAACACTATTGTCAAAAGGCCACGAGTGCAAAATATAGAATAAAAAAGAATATGAAGAAAAGGGCAAAAAATAAAATGTTATAAACACTATTGTCAAAAGGCCACAAGTGTAAAATATAAAATAAAAAAGAATATGGAGAAAATGGCAAGTTGAGAAACTTGGGTGAAGATGTTCTTTGACAATTCCACAAGATTGTTATTGAATGCATTCTAGAATGATAGGATAGGAAACACAAGTAGAGGTTAAGAGATAAATAGACTTGGAATGTAGGGAAAAAAGAAAGAGAAACAAAGGAAAGAAAGCAAGAGATTAGAAACAAAGATAAAATACTTTCCAGCACGCTTGAAACATCATGTATCCCAATGCACAAGCTAGCAGCATACCCTTATAAAATTAAGGAGCATGAATAAAACAGGGTACTGCTCCGATCCAATTTAAGTTGCATGACTAAAATAGGATACTTCTCCAATCCAATTTTTCCTTGTCGGATACAGGAGAAACCTTTCTAGATTTGTGATTGTCGGGTTGATAAAACTAGTGAATTGGTTCATCTATTAGTTTTAATTACCAAAATTGAAAACCTGAAAGCATAACTGAATGACACAAAACAAAGAAGCCTAACAAAACAATTCTTGTTGTGTTTGAAAAAAATGGAAAGCCCACGGGCTGGTGAGGATGAGGCAGCATGCCATAGGGATGGAGCGACTGTTGTTGTTGTTGATACATGGTGGATGGGTCGATCTGAAGTGGAGCAGGTATGCCCATCATGATGGAAGAGGGGCCCATCATTCCCTGCATTAATCACCAATAAAAAGCCATGCACGGAATTTGTAGCCTATGAAATATTAAATCCATTGTTAATATTTGAGATTTTCCCATCAAACTTTCTTTATGAAACTTGGATCCACAAATCAACAATTTTCTAATTTTAAAATAAGAACTTATAAATTTAGACATAGGTATGCAGTGTTTATTTGGCCCTCGTGCATCATATTGAGCTGCCAATTGCAAAGGCGCCTACAATTTACAAATTAAATTATGGGTAAAATTCGTTTAATTTTAGCAGGCAATCTTATAAATTATGTTAAGCAAGACAGTAAGGTTCTCTTCTAAGGAGTCGTAATTCCGAGTCCTATAGCTTAATTACTTTATATCAGAGCTATAATCGTTCTACAATAACACCATGAGAGAAGGTTAGTAAGAAGGGAGGCTAAAGTTAGAGGTTATAGGCCCTTTACGTTATAAGTTAGAGGTTCTCATTGATACCTATAGTTATAGTTGCTTTTAGTTTAAGTATAGTTATAGTTATCATCATAAGCTTAGTTGAGATCTCTATTTGCTTGGTAAGCTACTTACAACTCAGGCTCGCCTCCATTCTGGCTCTGACAGTGGCGTGGTGTCGTCTCCCTCCTGATGTTGTTCAAGTGCCTTAAATATTTGTACATGATTAGTCAAGATATCAACAAGTGGCAGGAACATTGCCACATGTGGCTTGTTTGTCCATCCATCCTTCCAAAGCTTGCCATCACCTTGACTTATATTTCAATTTCCAATTGGCAATCCCCAATGTTGTTTTCAGGATAGAAACCAACTCCAACCCTGTAGTTGTAAAGTGGGTGGCACACTAATAATACTCTGTTGAAAGAAAGCTACTCTATGTCTTAGATAGATTGTATAGATGGAGAAAAAACACCTCGAGATTTTTAATTTGCAGAGCCTCACTCAGGAAATTCCGAGGCGACGGCCTAGTCACCTTGTCGATTACGCCAAGGCGAAGTAGAGGAGCGATGGGGAGGAAAATGAGAAAAAAATCCACGCTGCTCTCCAAGGTCGGGAGTCGTATATTCTCTAGCATGAAGAGGGTAATAGAATGAACCCTCGGGGATCACACCACCTCTAGCAAACCCTAAACCTGAATCCTCCTCCTTAAGGTCGTCCTTGGGCACAATGTCCATTGTCCACCAGGAAATTGAATATGTCAGTTCTGGTAATAGTAGCAGCAATGTCTTTCTTCTGCAACGTTCTTCATTTATTTTCCTCGGCGTGAATCCATGAATGCATGGTGAGCTCCATAATGAACATCTCCCAGGCCTTGGCGAACAGAACGGGGGCCTCTGTTGATATCATGTGGACATCCTCGTCGGCCTTCATGATTTTTTTGATTCGAAGGAGGGGAGGTTGGTTGTTCTTAAAGGAACCTCCTAAAGAAACACATCCAGAATCTTCACAAAGTCTCCCATCGACGACATAGAAATCAACTGCGTTCACATATTGTTGAAGGATTTCATCGAGCCTGACTGCCCCATGTCCCTCACCCTCAAGATCCGGACTCGCTCCCAAAGTATTGACATCCCTCTGAATATTAAGTTTTCCAACGAGTCGCAACAACAACACCATTGTTACCCGTCACATGGCTACCACGCTTGTCTTCCCCCGTATCAGCAGTACCCTCCGCCTCTCCATCCCTATCAGGGTTACCCTAGTCTTCACCAGGGCTACCAACCTATTCTACCTCAACCCCACCAACCCATTATCTTTGTGAGTTCAACAAACCACATCACAGGCAGTGTCTCTCCCCTTTCCGCCTGGATCTGTACGAATATTGCATCAAAGTGCAGGTCGAAACTAAATGGGAAAAGGTTTAGATCGAAGGGTTTCATACCAAGACTGATATGAACAGAGAAGGGTGAGATTGCCACAAACAAAAAATTAAACCACTTCAAAATCACGATTTGTTGGTAAAGGGAAATGCAGGTCGAAGGAAGACTTTGGTCACGATTTCGGGTTCAGAAAGCGCATCGATTTAGACTCAAAAGGGTAGAGAAATAACCTCGTATGTTGTCACGATTGTGTTCTATCTTAGGGATTGGATCGAGTGCAGGTCGTGACTTTATGGTTAGGGCATCAAAACAAATTTTTACTGCGACCTGAAGGGAAAACTCTACGATTAAATCATAAATCTGAAAGGTGGTTGAATGATGGAGAGACAACATATGTATGAAGGAACCTAGCAACTGTTGCATTGGAGTCGGTCAAGTCGGTCAAGCAAAAGATAGGATAAGATACATGGAGGCAGGTGTTGCATTGGAGTCGGTGAAGTTGGTCAAGCAGAAGATAAGATAAGGATAAGATATGTGGAGGCAGGATATTGGTGGATGGTTAATGAAAGGTGGCAAGTTATTACAGGCTTTGGACAGACGATGAAAAGTCGAGGGAGAACTCCCCCTAAAAGAATGCCTTCGGCGTAATTAATATTTGCAATTTCATCAAATTCAAAATTATAATACGAAATAAAAAATGTTATTTTTTCTTCTTATTATTTTGAATGACCAAAAAATCAAATTCTTAAAACATTCAAATTACAACAATTTAATGTGTTATCTACTTGAAATCTTCCACAACATCAAGATTTTATCTACATTTATGACCAATTATCTATTATCTAAAATTTGCGACATAATTAATATATATATATATATATATATATATATATATATATATATATATATATATATATATATACACAC
>ML787343.1:236993-288751 GCA_009831015.1 Picea engelmannii | reverse complement strand
TTACAATTTGATGTTTATTGTTTATCATAGATGTTGGTTATACAACTTGAGTGGGCCTAATGGTTAAGAACATGTGTTTCCTCTTAAGAGGTCACAGGTTCAAATCCAGAGGGGGGTAGGGTATGTATACCTTCGTAGACTTTACCAATCAAATCGTTGGGTGGAGGGGGGTCCCTTGTCCCATAAACAAGGGGGTCTCATACACCAATTTGGTGTGTTGGCTTGGTCGTGACCTTAAAAATAGATTATTATTATTATTAAAAAACTCTTAAAATGTTTTTTATTTAGTTTTATTGTTAATTAATATTTTGACTTATCCCCTTATTTAATTTTAGGGAGTAAGCTAAATATGCGACCTTTTGAGTTTCCGATCGCCGCATAGGTCCCATCTCCGCCAACCTCGACGTTTGTGCTTCGCTCCGGCGTAGACCTCTCGTCTCGCGTCGTTCGCAGTTTTCGTTCCTCAGCCCTCCGTTTGTTTTTCGGTGGATGGATGTATGCGTAAGGATGGATGCATGGGTAAATGGGCGGGCTCCATTTCAAATTTAAATTTCCCTCTGTTCCTAGGTTCGATTCTTAGCATGAGCAACTGACCAGTGAGGGTCAGGTCCTAGGTTCGATTCTTAGCATGTCCAATGTTTTCACTGTTTAAAATGGAAACATTGGTAGCTGCACCAGAAAATTTTCACGATAATAACAAGCTTGGAGAGGGAGGATTTGGCGTTGTATACAAGGTGATTCAGCGATGTGAGAGAAAACTGTTTGAAACTGTGTTCGATATGTTTTGTGAAGATATCTGCCTTCGTCTTGCAGTACGATTCAGTTCCGTGAGTGGGATAGTTAAACTCCAAATTTTAATGAATCTGTTTCTAAAAGCTCTCGGGAGCGGAGAGATAATTATACCTGCATCACTTCGAATTTCCAGAGTTTGATTCTTATCTTTCCGTTTAATTCATCAGAATTGGATGCTAATCTTTATTTTTGTTTATGCTTCCTTGCTAATGTTTTATGCTATTTTCTCTTCTCATTGTTTTGAAAGATGCCTTTTTGATGAATGTGAATCATTTTCCAGGAAGAAATGATAGAAATAATATTTGTATTACCAGGGATATTTTTATTTTAATTATTATTCCTTTAAAAAGAAAAGGATTCTATCAGCTTTGTGACAAAAGGTAGCTAGTGTTTGTCAAGGTAATTCTTTGTAGTTGGTCTTAGAGTCGACAGGCATTAGTCTCAACACTATTTCTCATTACACATCGTTGCACATTGTTGTGAACATCCAAAGCAAAGTCGAATACTTTACATGTAGAATACTATACTGCAAACGTCATGTAAATTGTTTTGGTTCCATGCTCTAAATAAAGTTTGGAAGACATCTTCTCTTCTACCTCAACAATATAATTCCTTAGATTTATCTCAATATTAAAGAACTAGGCTTGCTTGTTGTAGTCTTTCTTTGTCTAATTCCCACCTTACAAGGACATGCCCATCACACTTCATTGTGGCATTCTTTGTTTATGTAGGTACCATATTTGGCAATGTTGATGATATGAGTGTTTTAAGTGTGTGAGATGTATTAGTAAGAAGAAATTTAAAATTTATCGCCAATCTTGAAAGGAATTAAAATTGATTAAGAAATGAATATTAAAAGGAATTAAAATCGATTAAGAAATGAATATTGAAACGAATTAAAATTGGTGAAGAAATGAGAAGTAAACCTTGAAGAAAGTTTCTTGGTAAATTAGCTTTGATTTAAAGCCAAATAAGAGGGATTCAAATGAAGAAATATTTTCAACAAACTTGCACACAATGAGAACAAAGAATCAAAACTATGATTCTCCAATAAAGTTATTGATCCAAATATTGAGTATAAAATCCTAATAAGACATGTGTAAACCATTTGAAAATGCTTTTTTTAATGAGTTATAATAGACTTTCCAAGTTCATAACACCTTTAGATCTTTTGGAAAAAGTCAGTCCACAATTGACTAAGAGAGTTGATTGAGTGGTTGACTAAGAGACTAACTATATGGTCAACTAAGCATTCCACCAATTAGGTATTTAGAATAAAAGAGTCAACTCGTGCATGTAACAAGGTAGAAATTAAGGAGTTTGTTATGTGCCTTAACCAATCTATGTGGACCTCATCTTCCTCACTTCAAGGGAGTTGGTTACATCTTGATGCTATATAACATGACCCTATGGTCAATTTAATAATACAATATTTGAACATGTGTATGTATGGTGTATGGAAATATTTTGGTTTTTAACACTTCTTTGTATGTTGAGCTATGCTTGATTGTGCCTAAATGTTGCAGTGGTGTCTTTAGACAACACCTCTATCTTAGAATATTAGATCTCCAATCTATCTAGTATTTTTATTCTCCAACATGATATTAGAGCTAACAGTTTGAGATCTAGCCTGTTATCTACAAGTCTTGTGGAGTTTGTTGGTGCTCTTAATGAGTAGGGTTTTTCTAGTAGATCGATTCAAGGTTTCAACTTATAAATTGAATCTCGGATCAAATCAACAGATTGACATTATGAGTTTTAAGTTAGAGTTTGTGGTCTTGAATTGCCACAATTATGAAATTTGGGTACAAGATATGGAAACTTTGTTGAAGAGAAAAGCTTTGTGGTAGTTTACAAAGATTGTAGTTACACACCAAAAGGATGACCATCATAATTTTGTCATCAATGAGAAGAAAGATGAGGCTGTAGGATTCATAAAACTTACATCTCTAGGGATATTCACTTTTATATAAGAAAGATCTATAGCTTGAATGATGTTTGGAAAAATTTGAAACCTTTATTTGATAAAACAATGAAAGCCGATGTTGATTTTCCTGGATTCAACCCTTGGTATGCTCTGATGCCACATTGAAATTTCTCCTACCCTGCACCCAACAATTAATTCCAAATAAATCACTTGTTGAATTAAAGCATAGTTGAGTAATCAACTAAACATGCAGCAGAAGCATGAACAAGGAAACCAAAACATGCACACATAAACACCAATATTTTAGATACCCTTGGAAAAATCCCATAAGAAAAATCTAGTGTAGAGAACAAGTTTGTTATGCTAAAATTAGGGTTCTCGTAACAGGGATAATGGCCCACTGAGAGATATACAACTGCAGACAAACCCGACAAAGTCTGGTTTGTTGTACGACCCAAAAAAACACACTTTTCAAGGTGTGTGTGCCTTTCCTTCAACAAACCCACATTGTAACGTCCCCCAGCTTAACCGAGGAACATTACTTGCAGAAACTACACATAAATACAAAAAATTCCAATTAACTAAATTTTTGTAGGTTATCAACTACGATTTACTCATGGATTAAACCTTTTGCAGATATTAAATAATTAAATGCATCTACAACATTCTAAATGCACATGATGGTTGCGTACTCACTGAGACAACCCGCACGTTGAACAAATTTTGTACTATGCATGGAAACTACTCCCTGTGCGCACAATGATTCAAGCACCACATTGGAATCCATTACCATTACTACTAAAATTCATTAACATGTGTATTTAAATCCGGAACTGTGAACTACATGACATGCAAGCTCATGTAATTGTCCATACTATCCAAACAGGTAAATGCAACTCATAAATTTCACCACAATAGCATATAATTTAGTGTGCACGATGTTTTATACCACACACCAACATCTAGTGCATGTGACGTTTTATAGCATGCACTAACATTCAGTGCGCACCGCACACCAATATTCAGTGTGCACGACTTTTTTATACCATGCACCAATATGCAGTTCACACCGCACACAAATATTCAATGTGCGCAACTTTTTTATACCGTGCACCAATATGCAATGTGCACAATACTAATTATGTACAACACAATACAAATATTTAACGCACGCAAGTTGTTTCTTCTCTTAGCTTATTTTTCCTTATTTTCCAGTTCGTGACCATTATGACCATCGTGAAAATGTTAGACTACCCTTCTTCCTATTTTGACACAGCTTCAACGCTGAGATGACAAATTTACCAACTTCATACTGATATTTGTCCCATACAAGTCCGATGTTGAACCAAAAGCTTTGATACCATTCTGTAACGTCCCCCAGCGCAACCAAGGAATATTACTTGTGGAAAATACACATAAATATGAAAATTTTATATTAACTAAGTTCATGTAGCTTATCAGCTACAACTTACTCAAAGATTAAACCTTTTGCATACACTAAATAATTAAATGCATCTACAACATTCTAAATGCATATGACAGTGACATTCTCACTAAGACAACTCGCGCATGCAATAGCCTTTGTACTATGTGCGACAACTATCCCCCACATGCACGAGGATTCAAGCACCATGTTGGAATCCATTACCATTACTACTAAAATTCCTTAACATATGCATTTAAAAGTAGAACTCTGAACTACATGACATGCGAGCTCATGCAATTGTTCATACTATCCAAATAGGTAAATGGAACTCATAAATTTCACCACAGTAACATATAATTCATTCTCATGCACAAAGTAAAATGCACAGGAGTTAAACTCATAAATTAACGTAGGAAAACATATAAACACTTATCTTTTAAAATATTTGTGCAACCAATTGCTTGGGAAAGACGTTCCACCCAACCATAGACTCGTTTTTCCAAATATCAACAGCAAGTCACCCCCGAGTTGGGGCTAGGAATCCATAAGAAAATGGTGTTTCTCATAGTCCACTCACAACTCAATATCCCACAACCCACTGGTATTATCCTACATCTATCCCAAGTTTCCTCCAGCTCTCTTCCTCTTGACCTTCCCAACCCAAGGAATGTACCCCTTCAATGCTCTTATTCCATCGGGCATCCCATTCGTTTATCAAGGTTTCTCTGGCACATGTAACTAGGAATCTCTCTACTGTGAACTCAAGGGAACTCAGTGCTAGGAAAACTACCAACAACAACAACAACACTTGTTGTTATAGTGCAACTCACACAAGAGTTTACTCTTCACATCAAACAACATGGCTCTTCAATCTTCAGCTCCAAAGCACTCCAATACACTCAAGCATGCTCCAACAACTCTTAGCAACTACTAACCTAGCAAAAGAGAGAAGAATTGAGGGAGGACCATCCATTATTCCAGGGAAGGAAGTAGAGAGTGCACATCCGATCTTGACCTAGTTAGCAACTGGGCATAGAACACTCCAGATTGAGACAGACACACTTGAATTTCCAACAACAAAATTAAAAGAGAAGATGAACGTGCTAGGACACTTGAACATAATGGTATTGAGGATGCCAATACAAAGACTACAAGACTTGCAAATGGGACTATTGCAAGAGATTAAGAGGAGAGGCGAGGAAGCACAGTAGAAGCTCATGAAAATGATGGAAGAAAGAGATCAGTTACAACAACAATATGACACTACACTTCAGCAGAAGAAGGAAGTTGAAGGTCGATACAAGAATGAGGCCGAGGAAAGGGTAAGGAAATCCCTCATGTGGCAGATCAGTACCATCCACCGCAACTATCAACTCGAGCAGCTGGGACCCCTGGTCTGGTTTCCGTCTAGGCAGACCAAGATCCTCACTTTTGTATTATAATACTTACCAGTAATACAGATTCCTACACTCACTTACAACAAAAAAAACAATTATTATTATTATTTTGAATAATATATTTAATTTTAAAAATTATTATAAAAAATATTTAATCTTAAAAATTGGTTTAATTTGTAAATGATTTTGTGTAAAATTTTATGATCAAATTTTATTAACTCCATTAAATTCAAAAACTAATATTTCAAATAGCAATCAATTATTGTCATCCTCTATCTCTATCTAAAATTATTTCAACTAGCAATCAATTATTGACACCCACTGTCTCTATCTAAAAGTATTTCAACTAACAATTATTATCAGAGTAAGCTAAATATGCGACCTTTTGAGTTTTTGATCGCCGCATAGGTCCCATCTCCACCAACCTCGACGTTTGTGCCTCGCTCCGGTGTATACCTCCCCTCTCGCGTCGTTCATTGTTTCCGTTTCTCAGACCTCCATTTGATTTTCGATGGATGGATGTATGCATAAGGATGGACGTCATAATTTGGGGGAGATGTCAGAGGCATTGTAGAGGGGAATGATTGATGTAGTGAAAACTCTTCCTTTTATCGAGTTTAGACTATCAAATGTCATGTCAAATATTTGTTTTGGATCTTCCAGAAAAAGTTGTATAGAAAATCTTTGTGATGAAGGAATCGAGTCACCAAAGGTGATGCAAAAAGAAGATGAAGCCTGTGAAGCATAATGATCCTGGATATAAGTCTCCAGGTGCCCTCTTGGGTGGTCAATTTAGACGAGAAATGATACCTCCCACAATGTTACTAGTAGATCTCACATTGGAGTTTTCACGTGTTGTAATATGACAACTAGTAGGTAATTTTGTTGGTATCATGTGCCTGTAAGTGCCTCGTATCAACCACTATCATCCCTCCTTGAAAGCCTTCGTCCTTGAAGTAGGATAAGGGATTGGTGCTAGACATCAAATTTGTGCATGAATCAACAATAAATCATATTCTTCATTAGGTACAGTATTAAGGATTTTGTGTATCATGAAGATGGGGACTTCTATAACATATCATTGTAAGGCTTCTGTAGCATATCATTGTTTTCGGAGACTAGAAAACTATCATTTTTTTTTAAACCTACTGAAGTTGTCGCTATAGCGACGTATGTTCATCACAAGTATGGCATATGCGCCGCAAGCCATTGGTGGGTTTTCTACTCGGTAAAAGAGTTAATGAGTTAAAGATGTTTTTAGGTCAAAGCAGGTGTTTTTTTGGGTCCATGTGTTTTGGGTATCCCGTGGTATTGTGTCCATGGATTGCATGTAATGAATCATATAAAAGGCTTGGTGAATTCCATTGTAAATCGGCCTGGAGGTAAGCGGTGAAGGCTTACCTAGTCGGCTTGGTCAGATTTGGTTAAGGTTGTTCGAATGAAAAGTTCGAGGTGGAGCAGTGTGTCCAGTTTAGAAAGGTGGGTCTATAGAAAGGCTGATTTGTTGGCAGGTCAATCAAGTGTTTGAGAATATATGATGAAGGTAAGTTCATATCCATGGGACCTGGAAAGTATTACAAGGAATTTTGGATCGAATAGGCATGTTTAGTAATGCCAAGTTGCAACAATAGTTGTGGACATAAGCGATTGTGTTATCTGGTAACTCAGTCACCATTGGTTGCAAAAAGACAGGAAGATTCAGGAAGAGGTATGAACATGTCATCTGGTAATTACTCAAATGTGAAATTATTCGGTTGTGATGCTTATGGTTTTTTATTAGCTTTATAAGTAGGACCCAGATCAAACAGGTAGATATTTGATATGGTGATGATGTTCAAGGGTGCAGACTGTGGGATCCTACTACCCACAAAATCATCATGGAAAGAGATGCAGTGTTTGATGAATCTCCTTTTATAAGGGGATGTATATGGAACAACCAGAACGGTTAGTTCAGAATCGCAACAGGAGATTTTTTTGCAAACTCAAAAATCATTGTATGGCCTGAAGCATGCTAGGCAAATGGTACAAGATGTTTGATTCCTTCATGGTGAGACAAATTTTACAAGAAGTGAGTATAACCATTGTGTTTATGGTATATTCATTATCTTGGTGTTATATGTTATGCTTGTTGCAAGCACAAGCATGGTTGAGATCAATAGGTTGGATCGGTTGGTTAGGACGTTTGTTATGAAGGATCTGGGAGCAACAAAATAAATCCTGGGCATGGAAATACACAGAGACATGAAATATATTGGAAACAATAAATTATCCATTCGAAAAGGATCTGCATTTCAAGTGTGATCCAGATTTATGCAGGAACACAATGGAATACATAAATACACATAAACACAGATATGCAATGGAAGTAATGCTTCATTTCATTAATAACAAATGACTGAAATATGCTTACAGACAGAATGTAAATAAACTAGCTAGGGCACTGTTAGCTTATCCCTGAGAAGAGATGTGGTGGCTACTGGCCTCTGAACTGTGTTACAATGAGGCTCAAAGGCCTATTTATTATTGAGAAATAATGGAAAACCCTAAACATCCAAAGACCTAACCCTGGGAGATGAAACACCAAGACTACGGGCTCCATTTGGGTAAATTGGTACATCAACTTCCCGGGGACATAACTTTGGCATACAATCTTCATTTGACGCGCTCAATACCTCGTTAGAAAGATCTATCCGAGGAATACAACTTTAATGTGAGAACTATTGAAGGAGCCTTCATGTTGCTCTCCATTTTCCCAAAAAAACGTCATTTAGGGCCTCAAAATGGCTCCGGAAGTTCAAGAACCGAAAAACTGCTAAAAATAGTAAACTGTGTGGAAACTGAAAAACTGAAAGAAGCAATGGTGGGGGTCCAGGTGGAATAGGTGGGTGGCCACCAATATCCACCTGGATCATTCCTCCCCCCTTAGGAAGAAATGGTCCCCATTGCGTTGAGTTCCTCCATGAGATGAGGAAACTTCTGTTGAACTTGGTCCCTAGTGAGCCACTTTCCTTGGTGAAGGAGTTGGCCTGCTTTGACAACTTGATATAGCAGTATCCTTTATTGTCGGGTGCGCTTGATTTGTGTATCCATGATTTTATCAGTTGTGGCTTGTTCCATCCAGTCTGGATTTAACTCTGTTGGTGTGAGTTGTTCTGCCATGTTGGATATGCTTAGTAAAGGTGGAAAGTAGGGCCGAAGGCCGTCCACATTGAACACCGGGTGTAGACCAAGGAATGGTGGAATACTGAGCTCAAAGGCATTGTCCCCTACAACCTTGATGATGATGTATGGCCCATATCAGAGTGGGTGAAGCTTGCGATGGGGTCCAGCGAGGCACTCCTTTTGCAAATGTAGCCACACTTTGTCGCCCAACTGGAAGTTGTGTGGCACCCGATGTTGATCATGTCACTACTTGTACTTAGCAATGGCTCTGTCCAAGATGTCATGAACATGTTGTTGGATGTGCTCAATGCGCTCAATGAAGTTGTTTGCCTTGTCAGCCTCAGACTGGACATGAGATGAATCTGCCTGAGTAGCCGCAAATGGCATGGCTACGTCAATGGGACATAGTGGCTAGAATCCCAAGCCCACCCATTGAAGGATCTGGGCAAAGTTGTCCATCATCGCGTTCCTTTGTTTCTCGAGGGCCTCCTCGAGCAACATTTTGATAGGATCTCCTACTCCCTCATCTTTCTTTTCTTCCCCCATGGGTGGTCGTTGGGGTTTGCGAGGTTGATCTTGCAAATGTTCAACCATCTTGAGCCCTAACTCCTTATACCCCGACTTCGATGGGGAAATGCAAATAAGGATCGAGAAAGAGCAGACCGCTCTGATACCACTTATCCAGATTTATGCAGGAACATAATGGAATACATAAATATACATAAACGCAGAGATGCAGTGGAAGTAATGCTTCATTTCATTAATAACAAATGACTGAAATATGCTTACACACAGAATGTAAATAAACTAGCCAGGGCGTTGGTAGCTTATCCTTGAGAAGAGATGTGGCGGATACTGGCCTCTGAACTGTGTTACAATGAGGCTCAAAGGCCTAATTATTATTGAGAAACAATGTAAAACCCTAAACATCCAAAGACCTAACCCTAGGAGATGAAACACCAAGACTATGGGCCCCGTTTGGGTAAATTGGTACATCAACTTCTCGGGGACGTAACTTTGGCATACAATCTCTGTTTGACGCGCTCAATACCTCTTTAGAAATATCTATCCGAGGACTACAACTTTGATGTGAGCAACATCGAAGGAGCTTCGATGTTGCTCCCCGTTTTCCCAAAAAACGTCGTTTAGGGCCTCAAAACGACTCTTGAAGTTTAGGACCCAAAAAATTGCTAAAAATAGTAAATTGTGCGGAAACTGAAAAATTGAAAGAAGCAATGGTGGGGGTCCAAGTGGAATAGGTGGGTGGCCACCAATATCGACTTGGATCAAAGTGATAAATTAAAATCCGTGTTTTTTCTTCCACTCATAAGTTCTAGAAGAAGAATCCCAAAGCTATAAACATCAACTTTAACAGACAATTGACCATGCATAGCATACTCTGGTGCCACATACCATGTGCAAATTACAATGTCACTTGATAAATATGTTTGGCAATAAAAAAAGTTAAAGATATTTGAAAAAAAAAATATCTGTAGTCCCAGGCATCTTACAAAAGAGATAAAGATGTTAATGTCATCCTTTTGTAATCAAAACAATATGTGGTAAAATTAGTACTAGTTGGAAGCCCCTTGAAACTAATAGTAAAATCTACTGATGTATGTTTTGAAATCTTACAGAGTTCCAACACCTATTGTCCTAACATGAGTTTCATCTTCATCAAAAAGTCTAGCTAACCCGAAATCTGCTATCTTCGGATTCAGATTGTTGTCCAACAAAATGTTGCCTGCTTTAGTATCCCGATGAATAATCCGGAAGATGAGAATCCTCGTGCAAGTAGAGAAGCCCTCAAGTTACTCCAAGTATGATGATGAAACGCTTCTGCCAATCAAGTTGCCTGCGCTTATTTCGATCTGTAATGACAATCCAGGATACAAAATTAATACGACCAACTTAAGTATGTCTTCATCATTTCAAGGAATGCTTTTCTTCACCTACATCAATGTTGAGTGACTCACCGAATAGAATTTTATCAAGGCTGTTATTGGGCAAGTACTTGTAAACCAACAACCTTTCTAATCCCTCTGCACAACAGCCAGGTAACTTCACAAGATTTCAATGTTGAATTTTGGCCACCAGCTCAACTTCATTCAGAAACTCTTTCCTTCCTTGCATAGATTTTAATGACAACTTCTTCACTGCTATTTTGCTTTCGTTTGGTCTAGTTCCCTGAGAGGTTGAGAGACAATTAGTATGAAGATTTTGTGTAGTATGAGCTTACTTGTATTAGATTTCGTATTTGTTTTCATGGGAGCTATCAATCTACACTTGTAAGAATGTTGGCTACTATAATTTAAAACTTTGTAAAACTACTAGAATAAAATCTTTGTTAGCATATGTTACCTTGTATACAGCGCCAAATCCTCCCTCTCCAAGCTTGTTATTATTGTGAAAATTTTCTATCGCAGCTACCAATGTTTCCATTTTAAACACAAAGAAAACATTTTTTCCCTTGAAAAAATAACCCTTCTCATAAATATTGTATACTAGATTATTTTTAATTGTAGGTGTGAGTCATTCACTTAAATACATTTTCATTTTGTTGTGTACTTACAATAACTTAAAGAAGAATAAAAAGACGATTATCTTCAACCTTTAGAGGATGATGATTTTCATTTTGTTGTGTTCTTACAATAAGGTAAAGAAGAAGAAAAAGACGATTATCTTCAACCTTTAGAGGATGATGATGACCACTGCAAATTAGAATCTTCATTCTCGAGTAATAGTTGTTGGGGATTCACATTTCCTTAGTGTGACAGTAGACCATTTGTTACAAAGAGAACATATAATTATTATATACAAACTATTGTCTATTTATATATCACTTTTCCTTCATCTTGTGTAATTTCTACTCAATATGATATATTTATAATAATTGAATATTATTGTCTATTGTAAATTCAAAATGAAATGAAAATTGCTCATCTTATAATAAAAATGAATATATTATTATAAAATGTTTTAAAATGTGTCAACACTCTAAAATCATGAAAGCTAGAATTTAACATGATACACAACCTAACTCATAGTTAATGAGATCAAATTACATAATAGGATGCAACCCAAAAATGGTTGACTAAGGATGCCATAATAGATGCATAAAGTAGTTCAAAAGGGCACTATTAAGACTTAGAATGAAATCCTACAATGACATAAAAACATGATGCAACTTGATGACATTGAGATGTTAAATTGGGATGCTAAACAAGTTGTTAACAGAATTCCAAAAGGACGCAAAAATGGATACAAAGAGGGTTCTTAGGGTGTACTAAGATGATGCTACCGAGACACTATTAAGATACAAATGAACACTAATAGGATGCAACTTGGACGCAATTTGGATGCTATGAGGATGCAGTCGATATGCTGCAAGGACACAACTAGGATCTTATGAGGACACAATTGGGATTCTATTAGTGAATCCTTCTGATAATTAGTCCACCATTTCAACACAATGCTCGGGTTTACTGAATATGCTGTGAGAACGTCTCTCCAAATAATGTAAATGCGTCTTTGCTCGACAAAAGGAAGAGTTTTTGCTACATCAATCATTCCCCTCTGCAATGCCTCCGATCTCTCCACCAAATTACGATGTTCAACGAAAGTCCACTTGAGGATTAATAGGATGGTATCAGACCATTTTGTTACAAAGGAAATTCGAAGTGATGCAGGTACAATTATCTCTCCGCTCCCGAGAGCTTTCAGAAACAGATTCTTTAAAATTTGGAGTTTAACTATCCCACTCACGGAATTGAATCGTACTGCAAGACGAAGGCAGATATCTTCACAAAACATATCGAACACAGTTTCAAACAGTTTTCTCTCACATCGCTGAATCACCTTGTATACAACGCCAAATCCTCCCTCTCCAAGATTGTTATTATCGTGAAAATTTCCTGGTGCAGCTACCAATGTTTCCATTTTAAACAGTGAAAACATTGGACATGATAAGAATTGAACCTAGGACCTGACCCTCACTGGTCGGTTGCTCACCTTCTTTGATTTGTGAGTCATCCCCTATATAGTGACCTGCAAATTTGAGAATTCACAGCTATATCAGAAAATGGAGCCAAAATGGATTCGATTACAGGGAAACAAACGATAATAGCCAAAACAATGCCTCTGCAATACCTCCCCCATGCCTTCCAAATATGTCATACTTCAATCTTTTAATGTCAACCTGAAGACTGTTCAACGTTGTCTTCACATTGCTCACAAACTTGCTACCGTCTGTATAGTTAGCGCTCAAGTTGCAGTAAGGAGTCGACCACCACTGTCTCTAGGCTGCTGCAAATGTGTATATTAATAGAAAATATGACCAACACGAAGCCGATCATTTTCTTGGGTGAAGACAGGACTCCTCTCATGCTAGTTACAGAAAGAGAAAGAGAGAAGTTATACGTATATCATGACAGAACGATCGGCCATCGAAAACAACTCGGCTTCTGATGCTTCCCAAACGGAAGGAAATTTAAATTTGAAATGGAGCCCGCCCATTTACGCATGCATCCATCCTTACCCATACATCCATCCACTAAAAAGCAAACGGAGGGCTGAGGAACAGAAAGGTCTACGCCCAAGCGCACAAACGTCGAGGTTGGCGGAGATGGGACCTATGCGTTGATCGGAAACTCAAAAGGTCACATATTTAGCTTACTCCTTATTTTAGTGTTAATTAATATTTTGACTTATATTATTTATCATAGATATTGGGTATATAATATTAAAAATCTTTTAAAATGTGTTTATTTAGTTTTAATGTTAATTAATATTTTGACTTATAACCTTATTTAATTTTAGTGTTAATTAATATTTTGACTTATAGACAATAATAGTCGTTAAGATTTTTTATCATTCCAGTATTTGATACATTGTTAATTATGTCAAACATTTTAAATAATAATGTTAAACATATCACTAATTAAGGGGAATTGAAGTTTTGGAGAGAAATATCATCATGTTTATGTAATCAATCAATAAAACCTTTTATATAATTATAATATTAATTTTATAATTGATGACAACACCATCGATATTTATTTTGTCAAAAATGTTATTTTTTTAGAATTAAATAAATTTGTATAAACTTTATAATTAGAAAAGTGTTCCTGATAAAATTGTGATTGAGAAGTCTTTAATTTGTAAAACCTAACTTCTTCTTACTTCATAGTTGCAATTGAAAAATATTTTATTTTGTTTCTTAAATTTTTTGGACATAAACTGTGTATAAAATATTGAAACATCCAACTTTTAGAGTGAATACTCCACCCATCTTCAAAAACAAATAAAATTGAAATAACAATATTTCAGATGACATGACAACTTAATACTTATCAAAATCATCAAATACTTACACTTTATCTCATCAACAAAGATGACATGACAACCCAAAAAACCTTTTAACTAGTTGCAAGTAAAAATAATAAAAAAACATAATAAATTTTCAACATTATTACATTAACATAATACACACTCCAAAAATTGTATCAACCACTTTAATATAAAACATATTATTAAATTTTAAACTTAAATCAACATTGTATTAAACACTCACTTACCATTAAATCATAATTTGACAAAAATAATATAAAATTAAATTCAATCGAAAAATTTCACAACAATATTGCAAATCAAATACACTTAAATATATCATATAAAAATGATCACACTACAAAACATACATAAAATTCGAGAAAGAAGTGGTTACCCCTTTATATTAAAAAAAATATCACACTACGAAACATACATAAAATTCGAGAGAGTAAAGGTAAACCCTTTATATAAAATAATTTATCACACTACAAAACATACATAAAAACATACATAAAATTCGAGAAAGAAGTGGTTACCCCTTTATATTAAAAAAAATATCACACTACGAAACATACATAAAATTCGAGAGAGTAAAGGTAAACCCTTTATATAAAATAATTTATCACACTACAAAACATACATAAAATTCGAGAGAGAAAAGGTAAACCCTATATTAAAAAATAAATTATTACATTACAAAATCTAAATAAAACTCCTTAGAGAAAAGGTAAACCCTTTTATTAGTCCCTGTTGTAGGTATAGAGGGATTATAGCGATCAATAATGCATTGACCACATATTAGTTTGTCCTTTGACCTGAAATATTTGCGCAATACCTATTGTTGGAGCTATGGAATTAAAATCATATATTTTTATATAATAAAAAGTAACATATATGTACTTATCTGATTGGATAAGAGATTGGAGGTCTTATTGCTGGCTTCACTATTCCCAATGTACTATATGGCAACATATCCAAAGTTTTTCTCGTAGACAATATTTTTTAATCATATATTTTTCCTCTATATTGCTTGAAGGTCGATTAATGATAGCATTAGTTCGAATGTTTGTATTAGCATTTTCTGCTAGGCGAATATATCCATAAGTTTTCATATGTGCTAAACATATTGAAATGTTTTGATATCCAAGCTTTGTAGTGATTAAGAATTCCAAAGTTTATAACGTCTTTGGCGGATGCATATTTGTTGAAATGTATTGACACTTATTTCGAGATGCATCTGTGGGCCTAACAATGTAAATGTTTACATGATGCGACGTCCTCCAACACCCCTGACAACTTAAATGTTTGCATACCGCAAGGTCCTTAGACAGCCTGACAGTCTTAAATGTTTATGTAAATACGCTTCTCGAATTTCTATACAGTTACAGTGAATTTGCATAGTCTTGTTTGTCCACCGCCAGTATGTTTGATGCTCGTAATCGTTGAAGCTACATACATTCTTTACTGGTTCGTTGAGTGCTTCTTCTTCGTTGGTTTCTTGGTTACTTTTTGTTGTTGTTTGGTTCGCAATTCGACCTGCGCTTCTGCATTTCATCGTTTTGGAGTAAGTTTCGATGCCATAGTTCCATTTTGTGTTCCTTGTTTGATGTTCAGTGTTTGCAGTTTGCAAGTAACAATGTTTGTTTATTTGTAGCCGCATGTTCGTTGTATGTTTATGGTTCCTTCTGTGCTTGGGTTGTAGTTTTGTAATCGTTGGAGATACATATGTTGTTCACTGGCTCGGTGGTTCTTATTGGTTCTGTTTGTTTGGCTAGGGTTTGCGCTTTAGGGCCCTAGGGGTGCAGTTCGACCTGTTCGTGCTTTCTCGCTGCTTTGGTCCTTGTTGTTTTATTTTGTTTGATTTGGCCTTGCAGGGTTGGGGTGTAGCGACGGTGGTTGGAGCTTTTATTTTTTGGATTATTATTGTTTTTTTGGGGCACTTTACGGTGTTCAACCCTTGCACCGACGACTCGACATGTAGTTGTGTTATTTTCCATGTCTGCCAAGGCCGATATCTGTTATTTTGTGAGATTTTGCTAGTGCTCCAGTCCTGCCATGAAAGAAAATAGTTGCATGGAAAGTTGTTGGAGGATTGCATGTGAAGTTACAATATTCGTTGTTTTTTTGTTGGAATAAAGCATATCTATGCAGGCTACATTTATAAACCACGTATGGTCAGATGTGTGGAAACGAGATTACATGTTCTTTCTCCTCTACATAGATTGGTGTGCGCACGATACAATTTGTGTTGTGCTTGAGATATGATATGTACAACAAAGATTCTGGAAGATTGTGTTTTCATGTCTAGAAGCATGTCTGGGT
This sequence comes from Picea engelmannii, assembly GCA_009831015.1. Lineage (NCBI taxonomy): Eukaryota > Viridiplantae > Streptophyta > Pinopsida > Pinales > Pinaceae > Picea > Picea engelmannii. The sequence continues at coordinate 272,394 of ML787343.1, read as the reverse complement.
GGTTTGCCACAGAAAACTGAGAACTTGTATTATGGGCACAACACTCTGTGTAGAGGATAAAGAACATGGTTAAAGGGAATATGTCGATAGATTGCCAGGGAAAACCAGAAATAGTTTAGTTGCAGAAATGCAATTGCGTGATATTTTGTGCCTTGTAATATATTTTGGCCAGGGAAAAAAAATCTCCGTGTTTACAACCATGGATAGATAAGCGCAAAGGTCCATGTTTCTGCCTTTCTATACTGTTCGTTCGGTCAATTTTGTTGTATGTACGTATTGTTTTTTCTTCGGTGAATACCAGCTTCCATTGATGTTCATTGAATTTTGTGCGTTCCCACATTCAAATAAACAGAGTAGCTGGAGAAAATGAGGGAGTCTTGATTGCATCGGTTGAAGAGGATATAGAAAGGTGCGTGCTTGTATTGTTGTTTCATATTGTGTTGTTTTGTATTTCATTTATGGTCTGTATATGTGTTAAACTAGTTGTGTGCCTTCCTACATGGTAAGTTATCTTGCTTACACGCGTTCCTTCATGCACACTAAGCTGGTTCATGTCCGTTGTGTTTGCGCTGCATTGATGCATTTAAACAAACAGGGTGCCTAGGCAAGACGAAGGACTCTTTGGCGGGTAAATAGACCTGTTTCTCTTTCTTTTGGATGTTTGTCTTCATACTAACTTGTGTCCGTGTCTATTGCATCTTCGACGTTGCTGCCTTGGAAAAAACAGGTTGCTTGGACAGGGAGATGAGTTGTTATGTGCAACAACAGAGGGTTTTGTGGTGCAATCTTCTAAAAGGTATACCAAGTGTGTTGGTAAATTAAATATACAAACTGGGTGGGGGCATATAATATTAGACTTGAAAATGATGACTTTGCAATAATGGGCCTTTCTGCGCTGCCTATTTCTACTTTTTCCATTTTCTATTGTCCCTTTCATTTTCTAATTCATCTGGCTAGTGTGCTTTCCGAAAATTCGTTCGTGCGCCGGTTGGTGGACTAATGGATTCACATATGTGGTCGTGCTTCTACCTTCTTCCATAGTTGCCCACTTTCTCAATTGCAGGTGCCAGGCTAACAGGTTGAAGATTTCTCCCCTGGCTTCCAGGGGTCGACGATATACAGATTGGCCATGGTGCCCCATGCTGACGCCCTGTTTACTGTTAAACATTTGTCTAGTTAAAAAATTTAGATGCATACAATTTTACGGTTTTTTGTTCCTTCCGACGGACAATATACAATGCATATGCTTGTTTACTCCCAATGTTCATCTACACATGCTTGCATGAGAAAACGTTGGACTAGTGACAGGGGCATTAGCAGTCAATCATCCCAGACATCGACAAACCGACAAGGCCAAAGGTAAAGATGCATAGGCTCTGCTCTTACTATGTTTACTAAACCATTTTTCTGGCTAATATATTTGTCTATGGCATGGTTTTGACAAATATATTCGTCTATATGCTGATGTCATCTACAATACATTGTTTGCAGCTCGGAAGAAGTATCAACAAGTACAAGCGAGACGTCGAACATGCTGCATGTTCCACAGACTAAGAGGTGTGGTTGCAAAACTCTAGCTCCATATTTAATCAAAACTATGAGTATACTTGTAGCACACTACCATTCACTTTAGTTTTCCTGTTCAAAAAATGTCATCAGGTCTAGAATTGTGACATCCAAAGTACTATCAATAGAGAGCTTGAACAACCGCCAAACTGGACAAGTGTTCGTCGGGGACATAATGGTTGTGTATAGCACCTACTTGGACAAGGAAAACAAAAGTAGATCCATTATACGTGCTAACATGACAGACAAGGGCGCCATATGACAGTCACATTGACTGTTCCTCCACAACTTGTGCACAAACATACAAAAAACATATTGCCGCATAATGGAATATCCATTACAAATTTTAATATATTTCCCAAAACAATATATGACCGTGGTGATTGCGATCGAATTATTTCACTGAACGAAACAAGCATTGTGGAAAAAATTCTCGCTGTTTGTTCAAAATATCATTTCGTTCTGGACTCGACTATCAGCCAGCTTGCACAGAGCACTGATATTTACCCAATCGGAATGATTGGGGCTGCTGTCACACTGGCGAGAAAATTTGGCTCTCAACACATTCTCCATATAAAGGATGGAGAGTCGGACAATGACAAGGCAATGGTACCACTTTTGATATTCAGTTTTGTCCTTTACTTTCGCATGTGCATGTATGTCAGATAAGTTACACAAATATTGCATTGTTCCATGTTGCAACTACAATTGTTTGATACGTATTTAGATTTGTTTTCATCAATGGAACAACAATTGCATAGAGGGAAAATTCCACTTATGTTGTTTAAAAATATAACAAAGAAGAGGGATGCTAGAGAAAGGGTCTTTCGGACAACACAAGAAACATTTGTAACAGAGTTGCAAGCAGATATAGTAAAGGATCTGAAGAAACTAGCTAGCTCTACAACTGTTGTGCGTATACATCCACAAAATCATCCTCACTTTGCTTATAGAAATAGTCTTCAACAAATTTCTGCGCCTGCTTAATTATTAATTTTTTTTTAAGGGCATGGGGGGTTGCAGTTGTGTATTATATTGTTCAATGTATTAATCCCTTTGATCGCGTTCCCAGGTTGAAGGTCTTTTAGTTGCAACCAATGTGTACTCGACCCCCTTTGAGCCTGTATGTGCAAAATGCAACTATGTTGCTTCTGCCTCCGCTTTGATAACTAATGATACGATTGATTGTCTAGGATGCGGTGAAAATGTCCATATATATATGGAAATTGCATGAATGTTGTTATCCGAATCGTGGGCAACACAACCATGCATTGTACCCTTAGGCAACCTATGTTAGAAAATGTGCTTCCTGAGTTGGCAGAGTTGTCGTATGAGACGTATGTACAGAAAAAGGCAAGCAATGTCTACATGTTGCGACAACTTCAGATACACAACAAATTCACCTTGAATGAGGACAATGCAATTTTGCATATCAACTGAAGAAGGGGACCCCATATATGGCATGGCCTCGGTTATTTTGTACTGGGAACATATACCAGAAGCAAGAGAAAACGAATGCAACGACGTCTTTAATTTGTATATCAAATTGTTTGGTGCAAAGGTCGATGGGCTATGCTCTATGGAACCTTTTGGGAACTTGCTTACAGCCTGTTTAAAGTATGGTTGGTTCTTGGTTATCTGATTTGTCAATCAATTTGTACACCGTGGAACTCCAACTGTTCTTTGGAGCACACAAAACAACATAATTGAATTTTTTTTGCCAAGTGGCCCGCAGATCCGCTTGATAATTTCTACGGCGTTGTGACGCAAATGTATTACGTGGCTTCCTTTAGCAGATTTCCTTGATGGATGAACTTGGTCAAATTATTGTTCTGAAATAATTTGAAATCAATGAATATATAGTTAGAGGGCTTACATCGATGAACCTAGTCAAATTAAAATTCAAATTGGTCGTTGTTTTGGCATTTTTGCTTATTCGATGAACTTGGCAAAATTAATATCCTTGAATAATTTGAAATCAACGAATATATACTGTGCGAAGTGCAATTGTGCTATGATATGAACAACAGGGCCTTAAAATTCAAATTGGTCCTTGTTATGCTTGCAGTGATAGAATTTAAAAAAAACTTTATTTTGTTTGCTTCATTTTTTTTAAATAAGCGATTTAACATCCTTTGATAATTTAAAGTAATTCACTTGTACAATAACAATAGTTAATATTAATAATTTAGTATTTCAAAATAATGTTTTTAGATAAAGTTAAATCGGATGAGCATCCCTAAACAATTGAAATCTTGAACCTGCGAGACGTGGAGTCCGCAAGTCCAACTGTCAATTTGTATATCGCGAAAGTATGGGTGATATTTGTAGAACATGGAACAAAAGAGGCTCAAATTTCAGTCCGCCAGGCGAAGAACCCACGATCCAAAAGGTGCCCAAGTTTGGAATGAGGGATCCGCATATGGATTTCATACGGGATCGCTACGGGACAATAAAAGTGCAATGTTCAACCAACCAGGCCGAGTTCGCTTGTCAATTTGTATATCGTGGAAGTCTGGGTCCTATTTGTAGGGCACAAAACAATAAAACCTCAATTTTTAGGCCACCAAACCGCCAATCCGCGATCCAAAAAGTGCCAGAGTATGGAATAAGGAATGCGCATATGCTCTATAAAATCTCATGTCCATACTTAAAAAAATTACATGTTTACTATGTATTGGTCATTTGTCAGAAAACTTTTATATCAGTCAGTTGAGCAAAATGAACATTGTCCTCTGCTTAAATTCTGCAATATCAATATGTAATATTAATAATTTCGTATTGAAAATATTGTTCTTTTATATGTTGGATAGTTGATAGGGATTTCCATCCATAAACAATGACAAATCTGAACCTGCCAGCCATTGGGTCCATCTGTAGATCTGCATATTGCAGAAATCTGAGTGTTATTTGAGGAGACAGAACAATGAAAGCACAATGTTCAACCAGCCATCCCCAGAATCCCCGATAAAAAAAAGTCGCTAAATATGGAATTAAAACGGGATCGCTACGGAAGAATAAAAATGCAATGTCCAGATAAGTAGCCCATAAGTCCTCTTATCAATTTTTATATCGCGGAACTGTGGGTGGTATTTTTAGAACACAGAACAATAGAGACTCTATTTTCAACCCACCAAGCTGCGAACCCATGATCGAAAAAGTGCCCAAGTATGTTATTAGGGATCTGTATATGCTCTGTAAAATCTCACGTCCATACTTTATATAGAGACTCATGTCCACAAGTCTGTCTGTCAATTAGTATATTACAGAAGTCTAGGTGTCATTTATAGGACACAGAACAATAGATACTCAATTTCTAGCATGTCGGGCCGCGAACCCGCGATCCAAAAAGCGCCCAAGTATGGAATGAGGAATCCACACATGTTCTGTAACCATAAAAATGCAATGTTCAGCGAAGCAGCCCGTAGGTGCTCTTGTCAATTTGTATATTGCGGAAGCCTGGGTTATATTTGTAGGGAACAAAACAATAGAGACTCTATTTTCAGCGCTGCAGGCCGCGAACCCGCGATCCAAAAAGTGCCCAAGTATGGAACAATGGATTCGCATATGCTTTATAAAATATCATGTCCATACTTCATATAGAGACTCATCTCCGCAAGTCTTCCTGTCAATTTGTATATCACGGAAGTGTACGTGCTATTTGTAGGAAACAAAACAATAGATACTCAATTTTCAGCCGACCAGGCCGCGAACCCGCAATCAAAAAACTGCCCAAGTATGCAATGAGGGATTTTCATATGTTCTATAAAATCACATGTCCATACTTTATAAACGATGTTTACTATGTATTGCTCGTTTGTCGGAATACTTTTATATCACTCGGCCAACTAGATTGTACAAACTTTCTCGTCTAATTAAATTCTGCAATATCAATATTTAACAGTAATAATTTACCGCAGGTCCGCTTCTGAATTTGTATATCACAGAATTGTGGGTGCTATTTGTAAAGCGTAGAACAATAGAGGCCCAATTTTTTGCTCGACAGCCTGATCCAAAAAATTGGCTAAATATGGAATTAATACGGACTCGCTACGGGACAATTAATATGGAATCCACCTGTCCATTTGTATATCGCGGAAGTGTGGGTACTATTTGTAGGACACAGAACAATAGAGGCTCAATTTTTAGTCTGCCAGGCCGAGAACCCGCAATAAAAAAAGTGTCTAACTATGGAATGCGGGATTCACATATGCTCTATAAAATCTCATGTCCATACTTTATAAAAGTACTTGTTGATTTACAAATTCCGCCACATAAAAATTGTGACCGATATGTCACTGAGATGCAATATGGCCATCGTGCAATGTTGAGCCAAGTGCAATGTTCAGCCAACCAGCCCCAGAGTCCCTGATCAAAATAAGTGGCTAAATATGGAGTTAATACGGGATCGCTATGAAAGAATAAAAATGCAATGTGCAGCGAAGCAACTCACAAGTCGTCCTGTTAATTTGTATATCGCGGAAGTCTGGGTGGTATTTGTAGAACACGGAACAATAGAGACTCTATTTTCAGCCCGCCAGCTGTGAACCCGTGATCCAAAAAGTGCCCAAGTATGGAATGAAGGATCCACATATGCTCTGTAAAATATGATGTCCATAGTTTATATAGAAACTCGTGTCCACAAGACTGCCTGTCAATTTGTATATTGCGGAAGTGTAGTATCTATTTGTAAAACAATAGATACTCTATTTTCAGCCCGTCAGGCCCCGAATCCATGATCCAAAAAGTGCCTGAGTATGGAATGAGGGATCCGCATATGTTCTAGAACAATAAAAATGCAATGTTCACCCAAGCAGCCCGTAGGTCCTCTTGTCAATTTGTATATTGAGAAATTGTGGGTGCTATTTGTAGAGCGCGGAACAATAAAGGCCCAATTTTTTTCCCACCAGAACGAGAGCCCCTGATCCAAAAAACTAGCTAAATATAGAATTAATACGGAATCGCTATGGGACAATAAAAGTGAAACGTTCAACCAACCAACCAATCCGCAAGTCCGCTTGTCTATTTGTATATCGCGGAAGTGTGGGTGCTATATGTAGGACACAGAACAATAGAGGCTCAATTTTAAGCCCGCTAGGCCGAGAACCCGCAATCGAAAAAGTGCCTAAGTATGGAATGAGGGATCCACATACGCTTTATAAAATCTCATGTTGATAGCGATTGCCATCCCTAAACAATGGCAATCTTGAATCCTCCGACCCTCGATTCCATCTATCGGTCTGTATATCGCGGAAGTATGAGTGCTATTTCGAGGACACGAAACAATGAAAGTGCAATGTTGAGCCAGCTAGCCCGCAAGTCCGCTTGTCAATTTACAAATTCGGCGACATACAAATTGATGGCGGATATGTCACTGAGATGCAATATGGCCATCGACCCTTCACGTCTCTCGGGTATATCTTCTATCATTTTTCTTTTGTAACCCGCCCAACCGGTTTCCATGCTTTGGTATTTGTTGGAATCGGTTTCGCCATCACCGCTGCCTTCGTACTTGTTTCCAGATATGCAATAATTAAGCTTTAATGCTAATAACCATCCTGCAAGAACCGTTAAGATTGTCATTAATGTCCGGAAATCCAGAGAAGATTTGTCATTACTACAAATTAAACTAAGATTTGCGCACAAGTATGTTATCCTTTCCAAGTATTCATTTCAAAGGCGATGAAATCTTTTTCTTTGGTGCGCCGATGGGTTGGTGCTTCTAAGAAATTTGTATTTCTTAATCTATTTTCATCGTCACCCCCATCTTCGCACTTTTTTCTAATTGTGCAATAAGTAAGTTGTGATGGTGACAACTCATTCTGTACGAACCCTGGAAACTGTCATTGATCAACGAAAGGCTCGAGGAGATATTCCATTGATATGCATTAAACCATAATTTACGGAGGGTTATATTATCCCTCCCCGATTTTCATTTCAAACATCGTCTCAAGCAAACGAAAATTCTTAATAACTTCTGGCAACACTTCTCTCCACGCACAGTAAACACATTCGGCCATAATGGCCAGAGGTTCCACTATTCCAGGGCATATTCTTACTATTCATCTTCCTCCGCCCAGGAGCAAACAAGGAGATGGTCCCTTGGTACACAGAGAGATATATTTCAAGCCAAAAAAATTCTTGGCAACCGTGACTGCTCAGAGAACTTGCCCACTTGCATTTATGGTTGCGACAGAAGTTGATGCCATGAATTCTGAGCCAAAAGAAGATGATCTGATGGACGATGATAAGGCAATGGATGATGGCAATGTAGAGAATCTTGCCACTCCTGCGCCCAAATTGAAATCAATCATAAGGAATGAAACTTCCCAGCTCGGTGATGGCGGTGATGACAACACCAAAAGGAGTTTCAGAAAAGAAATCGACGATGAACGCAACAGTCACTTTACAGCGTGAAAGTAGGAATTCCAGAGTTCCAAATTAGTTTGTTCTGGGCGGAAGAGTTTCACTATAAACTAATGATATGTTGATGCTGCCAGAGATATATTTCAAGCCAAAAAATTATTGATTAGCATCTTGCACAATCAGGTCCAAAACTCTCGCTGCTGCAAGGCATTTTCCTACTAGTCGTTTCCTTCTGCCCATAATGGACTAATTTGAGCCTCTGGAATTGCACGTGCAATCTGTGCTACTGAATTTTTTTTTACTATGCAGAGGCGATTTCAGCTAAGGACTATTCCACTTGCCCTGCAACCACTTTCGTCTTCTTCCTCAGGGGAAGCTTGTGAAAAATATCAATTTCAGCACAGGACGATTCATCGAGGAGAAAACTGCAAAGATCTTTCATACTGCGGATTTCATGCCTGTGTTTGTCGCAGATACCTTGATTGTTTTGGCCCAAAGAACTGGGTCCAATTTCTAAGGATAGATGTACAATGCTCGGTGTTTTTCTTATTTTTTTAAATGGATTTGCTATTAAAAAATATTTGCCTTCGACTCTTCATTGCTACCTCTATTCTGGGTTTAACGCATGTTCTAATTGGCATGGTTCAATGCTCTCGTACTTTGATATTGTGTTTACTTAGCTTATCTTTTTGAAGATGGAACATGTAACAATTCTATGCCAATGTACTGTGGGAATCCACGAGCTTTTTATGCAAATAAAAAATGGATTACATAGTTTCAAATCAACGTTCAATTATATTTGCAACGCAGATAGAACATAGAAATACCAATGTACAATGTTGCAACAAAATCGTTATTATTGTTTCTAGACATGCAATTATTAATTTTTAATGCCCACAACCCATAATGCAAGAAGTTTAATACTTGACTTATGTTGCACTCATGGAAGACGGTATGAAGAAGACAGTTACACTCACACGTTCCAATAAAATCTAATCTTCAACAAAGAATGCTAGTAGTTAAAAATGAAGTTTAGTAGCTAAGTTAATATGTTACAGTCATGGAAGAATGTATCAAGAACATAGTTGCATGCACACATTGCAATAAAATGTAATCTTCAACAATGCATTTGCTGACAATTAGTAGAACATCATGGTTTTGCAACAATGGGGCTTCTTTGAAACCAATTCACTCTTACGGAAACTGCCTTCCGCCTTTCTATTTTCCCACTCTTTTATTCCCTCTAGTTTCTCTTCCTGGTTAATTAATCGTTTTTGTCCCGAAAATGCCTTGCTCCGCAGCTTCGCGGATTCATGTGTTTCCAATGACTGCTTCCCCTTTCCTTAAATTGAACCTCTATTGTTCTTTGTCCCACAACTGGCACCAATGGTTCCGCAATATACAAATTGACAGACGGACTTGCGCGCTGGTCCGGTCAACATTGCTCAGTGCGTGGGTGGTCTTACGGGTTCACAGTTGCACTCGTGCTCTTTATTGCGACACTTTTCAAATGCTTCCCCATTCCATACCCAGAAACTTTTCCAACCGCGAATTCCTGCTAGGCGGTCTCTACATTGGACTTATGTTGTTCCATGGCCTACAAACAACACCGTCACTTCCGCAATATACAAATTTGCAATCGTTCTTTGATCCTACCCTCTTTTGTATTACGGTTTACCTATGATGCCCTCTTCCGTGCTACACATTTTTGCACTGAAAACTTCCAAAAAATACAATTTAACCGTCAGATCCTCGCATATTTAGTGGAACTATTGTCATCCCATTTTCAAGCCCGTCCGTCCGGTTTCCATACTTCGCCATCTCTTCAAATTTATTTGGCGGATCATCAGTTTGGTGGGTTGAACAGATATTCAATTCATAATCGTTGTTTTGTGTGCTTGCACCCCTTTGCAATTAGCAGTTGGAAATTATATATAAGATCTTATTGCTACGCATGCAATTAACAATTTCCCTTTTCCATACTTACAAACTTTGCCGCAATTCCATAAATATACAAACGAGCCACTGAATTGTCCCATCGTGATCTCTTCAGTTTTACACATTTTGCACTCAAAAATTTTGAAACATGAAATTTGACCATGCAACACTTGGTTGTCCTGACTATTCATGTAACCCTTTTTTGAATCTCGTCTGACCACTTTTCACAACTTGCCATTCTTTCCTTGCTCTCCGCCGTCTCCGTCACCTTCGCACTTGTCTATAATAAAAGAAAATTAAAAGTTTTTTTTTATATATATACATATCTTGTTTCTAAATATGGAATTACTGGCATTTAATTCTAACAGGTCATCATGCAGAAACCATATAGATTGTCATTGATGGGCGAAAGGCTCGAGAACATCTCGTATTGATGCGCATTAAACCAAAATTAAAATCATGAAATCTCGTTCACAAGGTGTGGCCTTCGCACGTTCACAAAACCTCCATTCCTTAATTTCTCTTCGTCGTACTTGCCACCTTCGCATTTCTAAATATGCAATAAATAAACTTTACTGTTAACAGTTCATCATGCACCACCAATACAGATTTTCATTAATCAGCAAAAGGTTCGAGGAGCTTTCCCATTCATAAGCATTTAACCAATATTTACCAAAAAGTCACATTATCCGCTAACTATTCATTTAAACCATCATCTGTAGCAAAGAAACCTTCTCATAAACCTATGGAATCAGTTCGACAACAGTTCTGTGGAGATAGAGTGAACATCTTCGGGCGCGAGGACCAGAACTTCCAGTGGTCCAGGGCATTTTCTGATTACTCAACCTCTGTCGCAGAGAACCAAGTAATTTGGACCTCCGAGATTGCTCATGCAGGTTGTGTCCCTGAGGTTTTCGACTGTATGGACCTCGTCTCTTGGTGCGTCGATAAATTTATTGTAGAGAAAAAGAATTATTCCACTGCAAGACCACTCTTCTATTTCTTTGTCACCTCAGGTCTTCCGCCAGATGCTGAAATTGCCGGAGCCAACATTGACGTTCAGAGGAGAAGATTGCAAACAGTTCCTAGCAAAGCATAATAATGGATTGGACCTCTTGCCCCTTTTTTTGGAAAACCCGAATCTATTTCCTGAAGATATTACAAGCATCCAAGTTAGTTCATTTAGAAATCCATTTCGCGAAATTGCCTGGCTATTTACAAGAATAACAGGACAGGAGTCCACAACTACTGTTTCCCGCATGGCTCTTTATATTTTGTATTTCACAGTCAACGAACAAGCCATCTTTGATTGGGGTAGGTTAATTTCCCATGAAATCACTTCCCAATTGTCAAGCTACAAAAGGGAAAATAAATTTTATATGTCATCCTATTTAGTTTTTGCAATAGCACATTCTTGTTGGTTTCCGCAACTGTCTCCGTCCAAAAATGTCAACTGCGAATTCCACCCAGTAACGTTCTGGTACCAGGCCTTGTGGAAGCACAAGGCTTCCCACTATTTTTATGAGGTTTTTAATGGCTTCCTGTCTATTTTTAAATTTTTGTTATTAGGAGAAGATGCTCCCCGTATATCTGAACAATGAACTAGTTTTTTGGACAAGAAGGGGGGACTTGAACAATTGGATAATTACAATGTCATAAAAAAATTTGGGTCGAAGGACCAACCTACTCTCCTTACATGTCACATTATAGACATAATGTTTGTTGCAGAGGTATCACGTCAATACAACTACTGGTTCCATCTGTTCCAAAGGAAGAAAAAAAACAGTTCATTCCTTTGCCTTGGAAAATAGGGGAGTTCGTGTTGAAAAACGTCAACAAAATTGACGATTTCGCAACACATTCTAGCATCTCCAATCTGAGATATGTTGAAGAAATAAGAGGATTCAACCCCTATGATATTTTTAGACAACATTTACAAACACTTGGCCTCAACGATTGTTTTTTAAATAAACACCTGCCCAAAAATAGAGACAATGGCGACAACGGTCCTGCCTCTGATGCCGAGGAGGTAGAGACAGTGCAAAGCTGCACTAAATTGTACACGCAACAGGGGAAAGTCCCCAGTGACAAGAGTGTTCAATCCGCAAATACCACTCCAAAAAGTACGACATCTCAGAGCATCGCTCCAACGACCCATCACAACAATAAAGAAACCCAAAGTTCTTCAAATGGAGGAGGAGATAACAACCCTCCTCACTCTAAAATTGATAGTTCTCACAAGCTTCTAGTAGAGAAGAAGAGAAAAAAAATGTGGGGCAGGCGGAAGAGCCGGAAATTCAGAGTGAGAACATGGAACTTGACACTGATCTGGATTCCATGATCTACTTCCTTGATCAGCCCGAAGACGCCATCCACCATAGCCATCCAATGGACATATCCGTTCCCAAAAATTTTGACGAAGATGAATCCTTCATCTTCCAAAGCGTTGTTTTTGATAGCTAGAACAAAAAATTGATAATTTAGAAAAAAAATGTTAAAAATAAGAAAGAAAAAACTCGTTCAGAAGTTGGTGTTGCCAACATGCGGCCATCCCAAATCTGTCAACTTCACACCGCGATCGGAGAAGCACTTCATGATTCAATTGGAGGTGTCGAGACTGAGAATGCTAGACTGAAGGACCGAATCAAGGAATTGGAAGATGCTTTCATTCCTATGCCATTGCTTGTCGATCCTTTGGCAATAGCCATGCTTGACACCCTTGCACCCAATGTAAAAGCATCCTCCACCCTGCTCGCATCATGTAAAGGATATGTGGATAACAATATCAAAAAAATAGTGGAACTGGTTACTGAAGCGTGGAAAATATCACAAACCATCACTTCCCTTGGAACCAGTGCACATAGCTTGCTCGAATTTTTGCAGGCCGCATTAAAAGATGAAGAAAAATTCTTTTAAAAAACGGTCATCCCTTTTGGCAAGATTGTCAACAATATGACATAAACAAAAAGAAAAGAAGAAGATCTTCCATCCAGAAACCATATCGACCAATTGAATGCATGTTGGAAAGAAAAATTAAAGAACCTGCATCTCATTGTTCAGTCATGTGAACAAGCCATATCGAAGAAAAATATATTATTCACAAAGCTGTCAAATATAGACTTAGCCAGGAAAACCTACGACTTCAAAGACCCCCATTTAATCGCAAACCGCTTGCCCTTAACCAGGCAAGAGTTCGATAAACAAGTTGTTATGTTTAAGACCTTCTCTCTGCAAAAGTTTTACAACATACTTCAATTTGATCAAGCTCACGTCCATCACTGGCTAGTCAAATATGCAATACAGAATGAGGAAATTCATCAGGCTCTCTCTAATCTTTCTATCGACTTTCAGGAATTAGAAAACGATCTGTTCAACATAAAAATCCAGAATGAGATCAACGCCGCACCAATGAGAGGCTACATTGAAGAATGGTTGGAAAGGCAATTGAAATAGGCCGCCGACGAAAGGCAACTGGCAGTTGCTAGCATTCCAGCAGCCGTGGAGGACATCCTTCAAACCATAGTCATCGACGACATCAATGAAACGATAGTCACAAGAAAATAGCCAAAGGACTCATATGTACCCTCACTGTAAGTTTACGCATCGCATCCTTCTTTGTTTATCAACCCAGTTATTTCAGTGTCTTAAATACATATGTATAGGAAAACACTTATACCTTTCCATTTATTTTCTTTTGTAGCTATTGCACTATATCTTCTTTCCACAATCCTGTTTCTTGTACATATTTCTCTAATGGTCCGCAGAAGCCCCAATCCCAGTCTACATGGCAAACACATTGAAATTCCGGTTTATATGTAACAGACTTTAATTTTTTTGTATATTTCAAAATTTCCAGTAGTATGTAACAAACTTTTATTTTTTGACAGATTTCAAATAAAAATGCATTTAAATTTTTATATGTTACAGACTCTATTCTTATCTTTCACCACTCTGTATGACAAATGCATTTAATTTTTAATATGTTACACTTTTATTCTTATCCTTCACCAGCCTGTATGGAAAATGCATTTACTCTTTTATATGTTACAGACTTTTCTTTTTTTATATATTTCAAAATAAATGGTGCTCAACAATGCAATCGTCATTTACTTATACCCCATGTTCACAAATGCATTTAAATTTTTATATTTCTTATGTCCTATTAATTTTATCTCATCATATATTTTTATCTTTCACGAGTCCATATCGAAAATGCATTTAAATTTCCAAATGTATTCTTTCACTGTAAACAATTTTTTTACTTTATTATGTACTTTCAAAAAAATTAGGTTTGTGTGCTCAACAATGCAACCGTCATTTACTTATACCCATGTTCACAAATGCATTTAAATTTTTATATTTCTTATCTCCTATTAATTGTATCTCATCATATATTTTTATCTTACACCAGTCCATATGGATAATGCATTTAAATTTCCAAATTTATTCTTCCACTATAAACAATTTTTTTACTTTGTTATATACTTTCAAAAAAATCAGGTTTGTTATATACTTTCAAAAAATGCATCGTTCTTTGCCTGCCAACCCTCATTTCCTTTTGCCCCATCTTCCGTGATATACATGTTGCACACAACATTTCCATGATATACATTTTGCACTGAACACTTCGTTTCATTTACAATTCCACCCCATTTTCCACTATTTTCTTTCTAACCTCCTTAGCAGGGATTGCGCTGCCACGCAGCCTTGTTACTATGAAGGAATATAATAAAACTTGATTTCAATATTCCTACTCATGTGGCAATAGGGAATAGTGTAATTCCCAATAATTTAATAATAATAATAATAATCGTTTTATTTTATTTATAAAAACATTTCAATTACATTATATTTATAATAATATATATAATAATTTTCTGGACGGGGTGTCATTGGGACCAATGAGCGTATGGACAGATGGGTGGACACCTGAACACATCCCTCGTAACACCACGCCACTGCAGTCCGCACTCACTCAAGGCATTTAATCCATGCATTTATTACTTCGATCGACGTACCCACTCATTCATTTTCACACAAAGTAGTTTATGGTAGTGGCACTCCATCTCACATGGGTTGTAAATATGATGAGATGGCTGCCTAACCAGTCCCATCATTTTCCTTAGATCAATGGTTTTTGGCCCGCAACGATGAAACTCATGGCTCATTTGCGTTATCGACCTCCTGCTCCTCACAGTCACCCACCAGTCTGTGTTTCTCTTCGTCTCTGGTTCAAGATTTTTTCTCTGCTTCGAGCTCTTCCCCCAGCTCTTCCTTTGGGCTCTCCCTCCCCTACTCTCCTGGTCTTAGTCTCGATGCCTCACCAACGAGGTAAGTCAAAGCGTGGGGTGGCTTGGTATGATACGAGAGGCCGAGGCTCGAGGGGTCGTGGCAGGCAAGCTCCTCAGAACTTGCCTCTGGCTCCTGTTCGCGCCTCCACTCCGAAACTCCCACTTGACCCTGTATGTGCCTCCTCTCATGATCACCCTCCTGGTCATGCCACCTCTCCAGAACTCCCTCCTTTGTCCTCTCCGTATGCATGCAGAGTCAAGTGGTTTGATAGCTTTGGAAATTCCCTTGGTTTTGCTCCTAAGCTCAGTCCAGAGCTGCCACCCACCCATCAGCCTCCACCCCGTCCTCCTCCTCCCTTTGCTCCCCCTATCCCGACCGCCCCTCTCTCTTATCCTCCTCGCCTCTCCCGCCTCCCCCTCTTCGTCCTCTAATGCTCCACCACCCCCTCCGCCCCCACTTGCTTGTTCTCGGTGCAATGGGCTGGGGAATTTGAAGAATTCTTTGTATTTCATCCAAAGCTCAATCGTGGATGTCACGTGCACCATCAAGGAGTTGTTGAGTAGGGATGACAGTCAAAGTCGTCACGTGGAGCATCTGGAGTCTCTTCTTCGGGCTCTCTAACATACCATCCTGGACACAGAGATATAGGGTAAGGACACTGCGTAGGACCAATAGAAAGAACAGAGGCTCGACCCCAGCTTCGAATGACTCCAACTTTCTCAGGTTTCTCGGGTTTTTTTTTTTTTATGTTTCTAGACATTTTAGTTTACTGGGTTCTAACCCTACGTGGCCTCCTAGCCTCTAAGCTTAGCATAGTTTTGTTTTTTACAGTTTTTGACAATTGCATGGACAATTGGAAACTCCACGACCATGTGGCAGCATTGGTTTCCCACTAGGGCATTGCTGCCATGATCTCTCGGGATATTCTGACATCTGTAATTTTTGCTCTTTAGCAGGCTTCAATATGTTTTCTTAACTTATATATATACGTGTGTGTGTATTAATATAAATCAATTAATTTTATATTAAATGGATTTTTTTCTATAAATATGATAAACATTTACAATATATATCAACATATGAGAATAAGTTAATTTTATAGTAAATAAGTTTTTTTGTTAATATAAATTTGATAATAAAATTTAAACATAAGTAAAGTAAAGTTTTATTGTAATCTAAAATTGGTGTATAGTAGAATAATGTTTATAAGGGGTTTTCACAATTCTACAACAACCCAAATTATCAATAATTGAATCATATTATAAAAAATAAAGAAATCCACATTAGAATACAAAGAACCCGACGTGTTTCGATCCTTATGGGGATCATCATTAGGAGCGCTCGAGAGAGAAAAAGAGAACCTTATTGAATAATCAAATACACAATTTAAATAGATGTATGGACCCTTAAAACCCACATGATGAGAGGTCGACTGGGTACTTTTTAAATAATAATATACTATGTCCAAGCAACAGTCAAGTAACGTTTAATGGTGTCTTAAGTCAACAAGCAATGGTATCCAACTTTCTCTCAACTTCCAACCATCAACCATGTTCAGATTATTAGGGTTCAACTTAATAATTTCTAAAGCCTCCATTACTTTACACCTCCCATAGTTATCCACTTTGGCCACAACTCTAGCATTCTCTAAACACACATGGTAGCTAGATGTCCAAGAATATTCAACAAGGGCTAATTTTTGGAATCTATTCAACTTTAGGTCGACACCATGCTCCTTAAATCTAACTTTCATTGTTCTTCTTGTCTCTCCAATGTAAACTTTGCCACGGGAGCAAGGAACAACGTAAACCCCTTTACGTAGATTGGGATCGACATGATCTTTTGCAGAGTCTACCATATTCCTTATGGTGTTGATGTGGGAGAAAACCACGTAAATGTCACCTTTCCTAAGGATCCTAGCTAGCTTCTCAGATAGACCTTTGATGCAAGGTAGAGAAAACATTTTCATCTCTTAGCGTGCACTTTGTTGTCCCGCATATGATCCTCTCGTCTTAGTTATAGCTTCCTCAATCTAGTTTACTGTGTACCCATTCCTTTTAAATGCATCTACTAGACTAAAGTTCGGTTAGGTATTTTTTAAATAATAATATACCAAGTCCAAGCAACGGTCAAGTAACGTATGTGTGTTTAGAGAATGCTAGAGTTGTGGCTGAAGTGGATAACTATGGGAGGCGTAAAGTAATGGAGGCTTTAGAAAGTGAGTTGAACCCTAATAATTTGAACATGGATGATGGCTGGAAGTTGAGCGAAAGTTGGAGACCGTTGCTTGTTGACTTAAGAAACCATTAAACGTTACTTTATCGTTGCTTGGAATTGGTATATTATTATTTAAAAAATGCCCAGTCGACATCTCACCATGCAGGTTTTAAGGGTCAAAACATCTATTTAAATTGTTGTGTATTTATTTATTCGATGAGCCTCTCTTTTTCTCTCTCGAGCGCTCTTGACAATGATCCCCCGGGAGATTGAAACACGTCAGGTTCTTTGTATTCTAACGCAGATTTCTTTATTTTTTATAATATTTTACTCATATGTCTTTACAAAATTCAATTGAATCGTAATTATAAATCCATGAAAACTATAACTTTCTATATCACTAAATTCTAATCACTCGAGAAAAAAAAATTACAAGATTAAATGACTCCCAAATATATATATTTCAATATTCTACCTTAATTTAATATTACAATATTTATAATTTAACACATTAAAAACGAAAATCCATAAAATAAATATTATTATTAATATACAAAAATTTAATATTTCAAAATTTCTCTAAAAATAAAATAATATTTTTTATTTTTTATTGTGATTGATGTCAATACACTAACTAAACTAATTTGCAAACATATTTATTATTATTGATATACGAAAATTGATAGAGATCACTAAGTAATTGACATAAACTTCTATAAAGACATCAACTTCTATAAAAGGAAATACCTTAAAGACGTCAAACAAAGTCACATAAATATTTCATGTTGTTTACATGATAGTTTTGGCAACATTCATATGCTGCATTGTGCAAGTGAAGACTATTTCCTCACTTGCAAATCATGTAAGTGAAAACGCCCACCTACATGAAGGTGGATACTTTTTCGAAAAGTCAACCAACTAACATTACAATGGTTGGTCAATAATTTGGGTTTTTTGAAACAAGAAAAATGATTAAATGCAAACTTTTATCCTTTGAGATGTTATTAAGATGGAAACTCCCATTTAGATGTTGTTATTAGAGGGTTATAATATTCACTTTGTGGAATAATTTAGTTAGTGTAATGTATTTTTAATGATATATTTGTTGAATTTTTTTTTTTTTTTTAAATTTGAAAATTATTGTTTTATGATTATTGTTATCATAGAATAATTATACAAAGAAAACTTCAACTGTAAGTAGATATTGTATGAGATGATGCGAGATGTATGAGATATAAGATAACGTATTACAATTGAGGACCTCGATACATATATTTGAGAGGAGTGCTCTTTCATTAATGGACATGTCTTTTTCATTAGTGTATTTTCATTAATTAATTAATTATTAATTATTGATATTTATATTATGAATATATTATTTATATATTTATAAATATAATGTAATCAACATGACCAATATGGGAGAATGTATGCCTGATGTTGAAACATCAACACTCCCTCTCAACAAAGGAGACATTCTAGATCACGCCAAACTTGTCTCTAAAGTATACCAACTCCGCCCTAGACTCATGATACATGTCTATCAGTCTTGGGAGATGCCTCTCTCCCACTTGAACCCGAGGGGGAACTCCCTCTGAGCCAAATGACTCTCTCTAAGATCAGGCTCACTTTGGATTTGCATGTGATAGCATCTACCATCTCGAGTATTTATCACTCCTAATCAAATCAACATGACTAAGGAGAAAGACTGCACCTGGGCCATTCACCACCAGCAAAGCCCCGTGAGTGAATGTATCATTTTCCCTTGGTCAAATTGACATGACTAATATAGGAGAATGTTTGCTCGATGTTGCATCTCGATCTTATAGATCCATTTGGAAGTTACCATTGACTTCCCCTCAGGTCTTGGCACAATCTCCCATACATCATTCTTCATGATGGGTTGATACTCTTCCATCATGGCATCCTTCCAAACATGTTGGCATGATGGCTCCTCATAACTAGAAGGTTTGGAATCAATGACGTGACTCATTAATGCCATATAACTCAAGAACCTTTGAGGTTGTTTTCTCTCCCCGAAATTACCATTGGGAGTTGCATGCCTCTATGCATCATGCAAAGTGTCATGAAGCCATGTTGGCCTCTTCTTGGTCAATGCAACATCTCTAGGTATATCCATTGGCTTTGTTAGCTCTATTGACTCCTCCTGATAGTCTGAAGGATGAACAACTAGGTAAGAGAGATATATACCCTTATTCTTCAGAGCCTCCTACTCTTCACTATCAATCTCCATGTGAGACTCTTTGGACCTCACATCCTTAAGGCGATCATGCCCTATAATTAGGCAAATCGGGAACAAAGGGAATGTGGTCGCGCGTGACCACGACTGTGGTTGCTCTGAGTGCACATGTTGCTCGCGACCACGACTGTTGTATCCTTGTGTGCACAAGTTGTTCGTGACCACTACTATGGTTGCTCTGTGTGCACAGGTCGCTTGCGACCACAACCATACAATTTAAAAAAATAAAAGATTCAAAGCAGATCTATCAGATCTAGCACTAAAAGTTTTTAACTAGCTTTGGAAAAGACTCTGAAAGCTTTGATACCATGTTGATTTTCTTTCAACCTTGGGTATGCTCTGATACCTTGTTGAATTTTCTGATTTTCAGATATGGTAATTATTGTCTTATGATTATTGTTATCATAGAATAATTACACATTGAAAACCTCAATTGTAAGTAGATATTGTCTAAGATAATGTGAGATGTATGAGATATGAGATAATGTATTACAATTGAGGGCCCCGATATATATATATTTGGGCGAAGTGCCCTTTCATTAATGGACATGTATTTCCCATTAATGTCTTTTCATTAATTAATTAATTATTGATTATTGATTATTTATATTTATATATTATATTATAACTATATTATTTATCTATTTATAATATAATGTAATCAACATGACCAATCTAGGAGAATGTGTGTCCGATGCTGAAACATCAACAATATTTTTTAATCGAGGAAGATGACATTAAAGAAAATATAAGATGGATATTTGAAAAAAAAAAAGGTTTTTGGTTAATGTGTGGCATTGTTAGCACTATCTTTCTTCCCCTCTTTTATGATGGTCTTTTTATCTTCCATGAATGCTTCAAGGTCCACATGTTTCATGGACAAAGCCTTCCTTGGTTCCCTGGTTCACCCTAATATGAAGTTTGTCATGCGAAACACTATGAAGTATGTTGTCTGAAACACCATGAAGTTTGTCAAAAACACTATGAAGTTCTTTGTGTATCACTGCCTATTATGCTTCTAGATATTCATGCAAGTAATGGAAGTCGAATCTCAAACTCCCTTTGGCGTTCCCTTCCACGAAAGAGGCTTTTGCTCATAGAAGAAGTCAGTGTTTCTTAAAGAAAGTCCAAGTCAAAGATTGATCCTTCTAAACTTGTCAAATTCGATATTTCTAATAAACTAAATCAAATCATGCATTGAACTTGATTGCCCATAAGAAACTAGAACTGTTTGCACCTTGCATGTCTTCTTCAACTTTGATGAGATGGACATACCTAGTTTAGAATCGTTGAAAGTCACCTTGGCAACAATAACTCACTACATGGAGAACATCCACCAATTTTTTGAAGGATTCCCCTAATTATGTATCTTTAATACAATTAGTTTTGAAAACAATCTTTTTAACACTACCCTCAATTCTTTTAGGACAATGAATAATACGTATTTCGTAATTTTGTTATCTTAAAAATAAAAATACCTTATTTAATAACTCTAAGAAACAATACATTTATCTAATTAACATGCTCATCTCTAAATATAATTAATCTTTCAAAATAAAATAAAATAAAATAAAAAATCCAATCAAAATATTTTGTAATGAACCAAACTCCTTAATGTGAAAGGAGCTTAAAATACATTTATTCTTATAATAACAAAGGAATATATGCCCTATCCATTGCCACAATGTAACTAACGTGCATCGTGTATGCCCTACCCATTGCGACAATGTAACTAACCTACATACACAATGTATATAACATAAGTGATTGGATTAGAAGTAAACACGCTCAATATAAATAATAAATTCAAAAGTCCAAACATAGATTTGCATAAAAAAAAAAGTGCACACAACCATCAACGCTCATAATTTATATCATTAATGTCTAAGAAATTTTCTTAGATGATGAAAGCATGACGTTACATCTATGTTTGAAAATGAAGATTGTATAACTCTCATTTTAAATAAAATACACACGTGTTGAAAACAATGTTTCAATAATTGCATATAAAAGTCACAAACCCTAGTCAAAGCTTGAAGTTTTGGCAACTAGTCATTCCATATATTCCATATAAACTCTTATAAAATTGAGATAATTTCTTCCGGGAAAAAAAAAAAAAACTAGTCATTCCATATATTTTATTCAGCACGAGTATAGTCAACATAAAAATAAATAAAAACCATGTTCTATAAAGATAAGAATAAACAATTAACAACTTTAAGAAAGCCTAATTTTAATAAAATATGATGCATAGGAGCAAGTCCTTACTTGTCCTTCCTATAAGTGTGGGGTTTTGTGTATTTTAATATGAGTCAGGAAAACTAAATAGCTTTGCATTAGTGTATTTTAATATGAGTCAGGAAAACTAAATAGCTTTGAAATTGTTTGCGGCCAATGAGTAAGAGCTCACATAATTGCAAATAATCATAGTTTTATGCTTATAATATTGGTTAATATTTTTGTGCATTTTTATATTTTGTATGTTTGTGTTGATTATGTAAAATATTTTTATAATAATAATATTAAATAATACGAATATTTTCAGGGAAGAATTGAATTTTTATGGATAAATATCATTATTATTTATTTAATTAATTAATTTTTTTTTTTTTATATTAATTTGGTGTTTGGTTTAAAGATGATTTTAAAAATAAATTAAAAAAAATAATATTAGTTTTATAATTGATGAAAAAGCTAAAGAGTACATACTTTTTTAAAAACATCATTTTTAAAGAGTGAATATTTATAAATTTTATAATTAAAAAATATATATAACTATAAAATTGTGATTCAAAAATATTTAATTTGCAAAACCTATTTTTTTGCTATCTCATAGTTGTAATTCAAAAATATTTATTTATTATCAAAGTTATCTAACATTTACAACTTATCTCATTAAACAAAGATGACACAACAATCCAAAAAACCTTTTAACTAAAAAGTGGTTAGTAAAAAGTATAAAAAATCATCATTAATAAATGTTTAACATTATCACAAAATCAACATCACCGCATTAACATAATTCACAACCCAAAAATTATATCAACCATTCTGACATAAAAAAACATGTTATTAAATTCTAAACTTTTTTCAGCAGAAAAAATTCTCAATTATATTAGTATATAATTTGATTCTCATAGCAAGGATACATTTCCAAAAAATATTTCACTGTCAAGATATCTGACGCCTACAATGCTCTTTCAGTCATCAAAAGTGTGAAAGATCAAGAGTAGTACTAATACAAGACACAATATTGTGTATCGAGGTAAACATAAATGAGAAAAATCCAGAGTTCTGACTGTCTCTATATTGGAATATATATGTCCACAAAAATAGAAGCAGAAATTAGCAACCTTCTCTCTGCCAGGGTAGACAGCTAAGAACTGTAGATGTAAGTACTAATATAGATTTAGAACGTGTGGAGGACCCTCATGCCCATCAACCCAGTGATTGAAGGTGATTATACCAGCTTGTTTTTGGAGAGAGGCCTTTGAAAGTAAGTCAACTTCCTTGTTGTACTCTCGATATGTATGGTTGAAGTTGATCTTCCCGGAGGTGGATTGAAGCTCTCTGATTCTATTCTTCCAACCCAAAAGAGAAATGACCTGGAGTTTTCCCTTGTTGTTCAACCAATCTATAACAATTCTAGAGTCCCCAAAGATTTGAAGTACTTAAATGTTTAATCTAGATGCCAGGTGGAGAGTAGCCCAGACTCCCAATAATTCAGCCCTGGTGTTGGTACCTGGACCACAGTTGAACGTCCATCTGTAATGAGAATTCATCGAAATGCTTATCAAGCCCCCTAATCCACTCTGGAGGCCATTGGACTGCGCTACTCCATCAAACAACATGCAGGCATACCCTCTGGAATGTGTTTCTTAGCTTTGTTCTTGAATATCTCTTTTCTTGGATGAAGGGTTGTCCAGTTTGTGAGCATACCTAGAGTTTTGCAGACAACTGTGCTTGTAGATGGAATTCCATTTTCAAAGACTTTTTTATTTCTTTCCAGCCACACGAACCAACAGACCAGAGGTGGAAGTGTTTGATAGTTACGTTCCCTTTTGGTCCAAGATTCATAACAGGCAGTTAATGTGTTCCCTTCCCAAGCAATATTTATGATTTGTTCAACAAAGATATCGTCCCATACTTATTTAGTGAAGGTACACTTAATAAAAAGATGCAACATTGTCTCTTCATCTTTGTTACACAGATGACAAACACTGGGTCCAACCCAACCTTTCCTTTGTAGAATATCTCAAGTGTGTATTTTGTTTGAAATTGTAAGCCAGGTGAATAATTTGATCTTTTGTGCTATGTTCCAGGACCAAAGTTTTTTTCTCCATCCACCTATATTGTGATGCCAGAGAGTGTTTGAGATTGTTTAGTAAACATTTTTTACGGATAAGAGTCCCAAATTGTCACCCCTTGTCCACATCAGTTGGTCGTCTTTGTCTTGAAGTTGTATGCCAGAGCGCGAACGTTCCTTACATAAATTTTCCCATTCCACTGCGAGTTCAGTTGATAGTCCAATCTCGTCACTGGTTTTCCAACAGTCTGCAACGATCCCAGGCTTGGAGTTTCCTCTTTGTTGAAAAAAATATCTGATGTTTTTTAAATTTAAATGAGTAATAAGTTGTGGAGATAAGTAAGAGGACTTATCCAATCCTAAGATCCAATCCTTGCCAAGGATAACTGAGTGCCCTAAACCCAAATTCCAACAAAGCCAATGGGTGATCAATTTTACCAGGTTTCTTCAAATCCGAGAGGCCGCTCTCGTTGTGTTAGAAACTGTCATGAACCAAGTGGCCACCAAACAGTGCGAAAGATATTTATCTTTTATAACAGAGTGTCGAATTCCATCTTTTGTCAACACACGCAAAGGGAATTAGCAACCAATGCTTTGTTAAAATGAAAAATATTTATGATCCCCTAGTCGCCCTTATTTTTTGGTTTGGCAAAAGATTCCCAGTTACATAGATGTAGGCGAGTATAATCAATACTGCTCGACCAAAGAAAATTGTAGGTTAATTTCCTTAGCTTATCTAAAACTGAGGTTGATATGGCTGTTAATGCTATCCAATAAACCGATTGTCCTTCTAAAACTACTTTGATGAGAGTAAAATGACCTCCTAAGGAGAGCCATCTATTGCACCAGTGACCAATTCTTTCTCCACCTTTGCAACAAGTTAGTTCCAATCTGTTACCTTATATGAATTAGCTTTAATAAAACAACCAAGGTACTTAAAACCTTCATAAAGGTGCACAAAGTTATAAGGAAAGAGATCTTTTAGAAGCTCCAAGGAGTGCTCTTGTAAACTGGCATAGTGGAAAGTTGACTTTGACCAATTTATTAACAAACCTGAGGCACTACAGAAAGTAGTCAAAATGTCTTTTATTTCCTTCCATTCCTGTAATGAGTCGTTGGTCATGATTAAGACATCATAAATGAAAAAAGGTGTAAAATCTTGACGATCCTGGACACTTTTACCCCCGTTAGCTTCCCTTTTGGTTGACCTTTTTTAAGAAGCAGGCTTAAACCTTCCATGACCAAGATGAATAGTAGTGGAGAGAGTGGGAAGCCCTGCCTCCGTCCTCTGCCACTATGAAAGAAAGGAGAAGTTTTACCATTAACCAGGACAACAAAATTGGCATTTGTCGCGCAACTCATGATCCACTTTATTGATAGTTGACTGAAGCCTGATTGAGTCAGGATCAATCGAAGAAAATCTGAGTCAATGTAGTCAAAGGATTTTTTTAGATCGAATTTCAAAATAAGTGCCTTTATATTTCTCACCTTTATACTGTGCAAGCATTCCTGTGCTATACCAATGGCGTCTAAAATCTGTTTGCCCTTTAAAAACCTAGTTGTTCACCTGATAGAGTCCTCGAGAGGATAGGATTTATCCTGTTTGCAATTATTTTTGAGATCCATTTGTAGCACAAGTTGTATAGGGAAATCTGTCTGTAGTCACCAAAGGATGTGGGATTATTTTCTTTTAGAATTAGTGCTAGGAAGGTTGAATTCAGCATGCCAATCACTTTTCCTCTAATCTTGGAATCTTCCACTAGTTCCAGAAGTTCAGCCCCAACTAACTCAAAGATGTGTAAAAATAATTCTACAGTTCAGTCGTCGGGGCCTGGACTTTTATCTTTGGTGAATGATTTTAGAGCATCCCAAAATTCCTGTAATGTACAGGGGCTATCCAAATGGTTGGAGTCCTCCACTATGACCGAACGTAGGAAAAGTCTGGCAACAGAGACTGGATCATGCAAATTTTTGTGTTCAATCGCCCCATAGAAGGATTTGAAGTAGTTTGTAGCTGATGACTTCAGAGATTGTTGTCCATTGTGGGTGATACCATACTCATCTATGTTTTCCCAAATGTGTTTTTTGTTTCAACAAGAGCTCGCAAAACCATGAAAGAATTTTGAATTTTGATCGGCACATTTTATCCAGATTGCTCTACTTTATTGTCTCCACAAAGCTTCTTCTGTAAGGAGGATCTCGTTGCTTTCAGTTTCAAGTAGTTTCAAGGTGTTATTCTTGCCTCAATGCCCCCCTTCCTGTGTGTCTGCTTGTAGAAGGGCCTGTAAATCAATCTCCAGCTCTTTTAGTCTAAGGAGTTTTTGTTTTCTGTGGTTTTTTGCCCATTGCTTGATACGAGGTTTTAGAGTCTTTAATTTCCAAACAAAATGTTGTTGAATCCCCAGCTCGGTCTGATATATGGTGTCATTCCATACTTCCTTAACAATTGAGTTGAATTCTGTCTCATGCAGCCAACTCGAATTCATCTTAAATGGATATGCCTTCGATAATGGTGGAGAGTCAATTTGCAGGAGAATCGGAGTGTGATCCGACAAATAAGGATAATCAACCCAGGACCCGATCCTTCCATCGAAAGTAGCTAGTTCTTATGAGATAAGAACTCGGTCTAGTCGTTTGGAAATTGCCTCTAATCCAGAACGACCATTGTGCCAAGTAGGAACTAAATCATCTGGAGGGAAGTCTACTAGTGCATGGGCTTGAAACATAGTAATGAAGTAGCTAGCCAGGGGATCCTGATAAGTTGAGTCACCTCACACTTCCCCAACATTTGTAGTGAGGTTTAGGTCCCTCGCTACTATCAAATTTATGTAGGGGAGTAGTCCCCTCGCTTGATCCAAAAATGGAAGGAATAATAAACAATTGTCTTATTTAGATGCTTAAAGTGGTTTAAAGAGTTCAACTATTAATTAATCATGCTATAAAAATAGAGATATGAATAGCAACAAAAGAAACAAAGACAATAAGAGCTTGATAAAAAAGTTCACCAATGAGTGGCTATGTCTCCGGGCCCGATTCCAAGTGGAAGACCTTTTTATTGATCTTCAAATGCTTAGGTTCTCTTACAATGGCTCCATGTTGTTACATAACATACTTCAGATCTGTTGTGCAAGACCTCCTTGCTTAGACGCATGTATGCTTCCTCAACTCCTCTCACAAACATGACAAAAGACCTCTTAAAACATGAGAAAAAACCAAAATACATAAACTGCTCCTCAAATTCCCTGCATAAAAAAGTTACGCTCAAGATCCAAAAGGCTTGGTTTATATAAGTTTCAGGATCAACAAGAGAAGCCTAACTTCTCCTGAAGATTTGGCCTCTTTTTGGGATCAAATCCCCCTCCATAGAGTGATCCGACATATCATATTCTCCTCGATCTTAATGACTACATTGATTTGTGGCTTAACACCCGATTGGTCCATGATATCTATTTAAAGAGCACGAAGGGTCATTTGTCGATGATCGATTGTGAGAAACTCTCTTGTAAATCTCCCTGCAATATTTTTATTTTGCATTAATAAATTGCTCCAAGTGGCCACGTTGGTTGGGGCCGTGGATGTTTCCCCGTATGGGTTTTACCACATCAAAACATTAGTGTGTTGATTTTTGATCTGGATGTGTGAATGCTTACTAAAGGTGTTCCTCCTCTATTGGAATATTTTTGTTGCCAAATATGGTATAAGAGTGCATTTAAATACTCGTTCCCATTATAGATTGAGATTGTAAAGTCGTGTTGCCTCATCTATGGTTTCTACCATTTTTGTACATTTTTGGGCTGAAAGGATTGTTCCATTGCATCCAGAGTACTCATTTTAGTCAAGAGCGTTTTTCGTTTCACTCAAAAAGGTTTTTGTTTTCCCAAGATACAACCATTTCAATCAGATCCAGAGGTATAAAACTCAAATACACCCTTTTAAACTTTTGCAAAGTTAATATTTTGGTTTTATTTCAGTTTTATGTTTTATTTATTTATTTATTTATGGGTTGTTACTCTTTTCGATATGTGTGTGCTCTTTTCCCCATGCCCTATTCATTCTCGGCATATCATAAACAAATTGGAAGGGTTTTCTTGTCTACGTATGCTCTTTGTCGTGCACTTTGTGCGATCTTGCTAAATTAGAAATAGAAGGAAAACTAACATTTTTTGGGTAAGTTAACCGAGATCTAACCCTTGTTGTCGTCGAGAAGAAAAAAAGTTTTCTTGAGTGAAAATAGGTTTTTATGAGCATGCTCTCCAATAACAACAACTCCTCAAATCCTCCTTCTAAGTAATATAATATGTTTTACACTAGCTCACTTGGTTAAAAGTTACTTTACTTAGTAAGAGGTCTTAAGTTCAGATCTCTCTTTTGTTATTATTATTATTTTTTTAAGTTCATGCATTCATTGTAAAGTGCATTTCACTTAAGTTATAAAAGTGAATCACTATTAAATAACTTTAATATTTTATTTTAAGATATTTTGCATGCAACTTTCATTTACAAAGTAACTTCATTGTAAAAGTGATTCTCGCTTATTCTATAAAAGCGAGTCACTTCATAAGTAACTTATTTAAAAGTGAGCTTATAGGAACAATTAGGAGGAACATCACCACATGGACCAACTTCTAGTTTTCACGTGGCTCTTTGGTTACCGTTTATGCATTTTTTCAAAAGGGCATTTTCACATCCGAAGTCTGTTTTCAGTGCCGTTTTTTTTTAAACAACCTATTTTTTTAGATCTTTCCATCCAAACCATCAGTTTCATCTTTTTTTGCATATTTTAATATGGGATCTCTCAATGATCTTTTGCTTACCAGTACCAACTACTTCTCATGGAAATCCCATATGGAGGATGTATTAAGAAGTAAAGGATTTTACTAGATCACCATGGGGAAAAAAGCTAGAACCCACTAGTGATGAATATAAAGTAAAATGAGAAAACAATAATGAGGAAGCACATGGATTGATCGAAATGTCCATCTCTCCTGATTTAAGGTTTCACCTTCAAGGAATTAATGATCCCGATCATGCTTGGGAAAAACTCGAAACCGTGTTTGGTAAACACAATATTATTCGATCCCACCAATTGGAGAATCGATTATTGACCTAAAGTCCAAACGATTTTCTTTGCATTGAAGATTACTTATCTAAGTTCAAAACACTTAGAATTTTATGTATAGAATGCAAAATAGATCCGCCAAAATATTAATGCATATATGTCATTCTTGCTAAGCTTGGCAGTGCATATTCTGTTTTTGTATCTACATTTTATGCCATTGGAGAATCTCTAGGGACTGCTTATAAAAAAGCCTCTCTTGAGTCGTTTTGTGATGCTCTGATCCGAGAGAAAGATAAGCTTCTACAACTTGGATTGACTAGCATAGTAGGTATATCCAACAAAGCCTTAGTAGTCCAACAGAAAGATAAATCTAAGAATCCCAAGAAGCAACATCCTCGCCACAACAACAAACAAAACAAGAGTCCCAAACCCTCTTAGCCAACTTCAGTTCCTAATGGTGACAAATGAACAAAATCTTAAAATAAGAAGACTGATAGACATTGCAACTTTTGTGGGAAAGATGGTCATGATGAGTCCAAATGTTTTAAGAAGATGACAGCTTTAGAAGCAATGTTGAAGAAGCACAACATCGATATTGATTCTTCTTCTTCTTCTTCTTCTTCTTCTTCTCATGGACATGCACTTTTTGCTTCTAGTTTATCCTTCAATGTAACTTCTACTTCTTCTTCCAAAGAGTGGCTTATTGATTCTAGAGCATCTTATCATATGGCTAAGGATAAAACCATATTTTTTTCTCTAAATGAATGTAACACCAAGAAAATATTTGTTGGTGATGATAGATCTCTTAGTTTTGTAGGGTCTGGAACAATTCAGGTGGATAATGGTCATTTTAATGATGTATTATGTGTTCCAAGTCTTTCCTGCAATCTTCTCTCAGTGTATCAAATCACTCATTCAGGTGAAGGTAAAATCGTAGAGTTTTCACCTCACCAAGTTGTAATCAAGGATCTAAAATATCCTCAACATGTTCTTGTAACTGGAATTGTTAATGATATTACTAGGTTGTACAAGTTTGACAACTTTGGGTCATCATATTTTCCATCAGTTTTTGTTGCTCATAGTGATGACTTGAGCACACTTTGGCATGAGTGGGTTGGTCATCTAAAATGTCGCTCATTGCAACAACTATGTAATCAATAGATGGTGACTGGTATTCCTATTGTCTCATGCAGAGACTATGTTTGTGTTGGTTGTGTTCTCGGAAAACATCATCAGGAAATTTTTAACAAACGTGCCTCTTGGCACACCTCGACCCCTTTGTTGTTTGTTCACAGTGACTTGTGTGGTCCACTTTCTTCTCCTTTTTTTCTGGGTGCAAGTATTTCTTAACCTTCATTGATGACTTTTACAAACACACTTGGGTTTACTTCTTAAAACTTAAGAGCAAAGTGTTTGACAATTTTTTGGCCTACAAAGCCCTTGTAGAAAATCAATCTGGACATCAACTTAAAGCTCATTCATGATTGAGTTATTGAAGTGCTCTTCTTCCCTATAGAAGATCAAGTTGCAAACATTTTCACAAAGTCTCTTACAAAAGCGGAGTTTTACAAACTTCAATCTATGTTAGGAGTTCGAGAAGTTGTCATTAAGGGGGGATAGAGTCTAATGCCTCCTTCCTTCTCCTATGGTGTCGCCTTTGTAAATCCTTCAATCATATCCCAAGTTGTTATTAAGGGGGGATGTTAGGACATTTATACACTTAGGAGTTAGTTAAGATCAACTTGGTCTAATGTGTCGTTAGGTAAAAGTGTGTTTCTTTAGTATGCATTTGTAGTTAGGAAATCTGACGGTCATGATATGTTCCCAACATAGAGTGATCTGACAGATCATATTCTCCTCGGTTTTAACGACTAAATTGATCCATGGCTTAACACCCAATTGGTTAATGATCTCTATTTAAAGAGCATGGAGTGTCATTTGTCGATGATCGATTGTGAGAAACTCTCTTGTAAATATCTCTATAATATTTTTTTTTGCATCAATAAATTGCTCCAAGTGGCCACGTTGGTTGGGGCCGTGGATGTTTCCCCGTAGGGGTTTTACCACGTCAAAACATCGGTGTGTTGATCTTTGATATGGTTCTGTGGGTGGTTACTGAAGGTGTTCGTCCTCTGTTGGAATACTTGTGTTGTCTAACATATTTTTGAAGAAAAAACGACCAGGTCGAAAAATTTGAGGCTAAGAAATAAGAACTCATAGTCATTGTTTTTTTATTCAAGTTCCAAACGCAGAATAAGCACTCATGTTTGACTCATAACCACTTGAGCTAACCCTCGAGGATAATTTGTCATAATTACTTTGTGATTGAAGTATTTTTATTTGTAATTAGTCATAATGTCATGCTTATAACATATTATTTGTCATCTTTTATTGTATTTTGTCTTAATATTATCTTTATTTGGTAATATGTTGTGTCGTAATTTCTTTATTGTAATAATATCATTAATTTGTATGTGTTAGGGCATCATGAAATAATATAATATTTTCAATATGAAAATTAAACCCTAATTATAGTCCTCAATTAACCCTAAAATTTTCAATTTATAAACATATAAATCAACATACTGTAAATGTAACCAAACATCACTCAACGAAACACAACAATAAAATATTAATTCAATCTAAGTTAGTTGCATAACATGTGTAACCAATATCTGTTATAATATATACATATAAGCATTCAATATTAACATAACATATGTGTTAACACTTTTTTTATCAACAATAATTCACTACAACATGGAAAAGCAGAGACACGATTTATATAAGTCACAAATATTAAGCATTCAATATTAACATAACATATGTGTCAACACTTTTTTTATCAACAATAAATCACTACACCATGGAAAAGGAGAGACACGATTTATATAAGTCACAGATATTAAATAGTCACAAATATTAAATCTCTAGTAAGAGAAAAAAACACCAGTTTAATTAAAAGAAGACCTTTATAGCTCAATTCCAAATACAACAATTACATCATTATTTACAATCTTCATCATTTTTATTATTAGAGGTAAAGTTGTGGAAATATTAATGTTCATGAAAATTCATTTACCTCTAGGTATGTATGAAATATCAATCCATATTTTCTTCTTTAAAACATTTGACTGGAAAGCCTTGGCTACACATATGGGTCATTTTTAGTTGATAAAAAATTGGTGATCAATTGAAAGGACATGTATATCTTCATATATCCTTGAATGTGATCTATTAAAGGTTTCAAACCACATGCACTTGAATAGTATTGTCTTAAATAGTTCATTCTGTTTTATCTTAATAATTTGTTGTTGTTAAGCCCCTAGACAAAGCCTCATCTAAAGCCCTATATATTGAGTTGTTGTATTTCTATTGTTATATTAGCATTGCCGGCTAGACCTTTTAATTGTAATTAGGACCTCTCTCTCTCTCTCTCTCTCTCTCTCTCACACACACACACACACACACACACACACACACTAAGGGGACCGAGTTGAGGAGCATCTCATCTTGTCGTATACATTGCATATATTGTAAAAGGAGATTTACTCCTCAAATTGGATTATTCATTGGCTATTTTTTGGAGTTTGGTTCATAAAATTTGGTATTAGAGCATACAATCCTATGGTTTCGCCGATCCTTCAATCGAAACATCTTGGAATTTTCGCTATAAATTTTTTATGGGATGCTTCAAATAGTGAAATTTGGAGGAGACTAAGGAGACATATCGAAGTATGCTTGGTAAAAATTCCAGGTACTGGTTCATTATACTTTATGAGTTACATACTATGGAAGTTAGGGTGTGTGACTAGTCCTGAAATCAGTTTCAAACACACCATCTTGGAATTTTCGCTATAACTATGTTTTTAGCAAGGTTTCAGATTGTGATATTTTCAAGAACTCGAGGAAGCATATAGAAGTACTTTGTGTAAAATTTAGGTACTATTTCATTATAATTTTTGAGATACATCTTGTGGAAGTTAGTCTTTGTGACTAGTCTTGAAATAACTTTCAAACAAGTGATCTTAGAATTTTCATTATATTTTTTTTATGAAAGGTTTCAAACTGTGAAATTTTTAGAATCTGGAAATGAAGCTAAGTACTTGTGGTAAAAAGTTTAGGTTTTGGATCTCTTTACTTTTTGAGATAAAGGCTGTGGAAATTAGGGTTATTTGACCAGTCCTAAAACTAGTTTCAAATAGGCATTATTGGTAGAAGTGTCATATCTGAAGTTTGAAAACTCTAAATTGAGTGTCACCAGTTTTGGCGGAAACAAGAAATACCATGGTATTTCAAAAAGTGGCATTCCATACAAGTTATCTTTCGAGAAAGGGCTCAGAATCAAAAAGTTTTGTGAAAGTTACCATAACTTTCACTTGGCACATCAAATATTGACTAGACTCATGGCATTGAAGAGAAGAAACATCAGAGTACTACATAACTAAATTTTATACTTATAAGGGCCAAAATTGCAAAGTTACATTTGGACAAAGTTCAATTAGCAAGACAATCTCAAAATTATGGTTTTAAAGGTGCACAACTTACAATTGGTTTAACTTTTGATTGAAAGATCCATTTTTGGTGATTCAAAATTTGACATAAAGAGAAAAAAGAGGAGTGTTATTATTTGTGTCCCGCATGGCTCCAAAGGGTGCTCCAAAAATTACTTCTCCCAATAAACCTTCAGAAAGCTCAACCAAGACTCATGAAGAAAATGAAGAGATACAAAACCAACTATCCACTTTGGAGAATCAAATTAATGACTTGAATGATAAGTGTTATTGGAATAATTGGTAGGTGCAGACACTAACAGATCTCCCAGTTCCAAGCCAAGCTCACCACCTTTCCACTTTGAAGCGAGTCGGAATGTCAATGCGGTTAGGGCCTAAACCCTAGCCGCCTCCGCTCTGGTTTTTGATTGCAGGGGCACGGATCTTCGTCTGTAGTATCCAATCAGGGTTCCCCTTGCTTTCTTTGCATACAGGCTGCGGATCGACGTTTTTCAAAGCGTCCCTCCCGCGTTTCGCCTGCGTTTTCCTAAGTCTTTGCATGCGTTTTGGAGCAGTGGTCTTGGCTTGTCTCTGCGACTTGCTCTGTCTTCTAGTTTGCTGGTGGTTGCCGCCCTACTATGATGGCCCCAGATCCGATAGCCGAGATGGAAAAAGATCCTTTGGAAGCATTCAAAGCGTTAGTCCGCTCGACAGGACCTAAATCCAAGCCTTCTCTCTCGTCCAAGTTTGTTAAGAAGATGGAGGAGATCCCTTCTCTGGAGCTATCTCCAGAGGAGCCTTGCAATCTTGCCCTCCATCTAGCAGAAAAGGACCTCATCGGAAAGTTTRCGGGGTTATGGCCTAGCCCCAAAATGGTGGAGGCATGGATGGATGATCGCTGGAAGTTGCTGATACAGGGAAATGTTTCTCTGTGCGCAGTAGGGAGGGGTTTTTTTGTCTTCAGTTTCTCGAGGAAAGAGGACTGTGATCTAGTCTTCAGATCTGGACCCTATTTCATGGGGTCGAGAGGGCTATTCTTAGCCCCCTAGACTCTTGACTTCAATCCCGGAGCCGAGATCACCGCAACCCCTGTTTGGGTTAGGCTGCCTCATCTTCCCTTGCATCTCTGGGGGGAAAAATCTCTGGAGGACATTGGAAATAAGCTTGGGCGTTTCCTGGACAGGGTAGAGCCGAAAGGGGATCAGTTTACCTGCGCTCGTATTTGTGTTGAGGTTAACCTCAAGAAAGGACTATCAGAAGCCATTAAGCTCTCCCTAGGGGAATGGTGCCATATCCAAGAGCTGGACTACGAGCAGATTCATTTTAAGTGCCTCCGGTGCCATGACTATGGTCATTTCGCAAAAAGCTGCCCCAAAGCCTCTAAGGAGCCGGGACCAGTCAAAGAAGATGATTTTCAGCCATTATCTAACTGACGAAGGCAGCCAAGGCGAAAGGATCCACTAGCTCAGGCTCCGAAGGTCACTCATTCAACAGAGGCAACTCTAGAAAATAAAAACAGCTTTGATGCGTTGAAGGAAGATGAAGCCCTAGATCCAGAAGCAACAGCAGTTAAGGAAGATCCTCCAGCAGACGAAAGCCTTCCGAATTCCACCCCCCCAGATTCAGTACCAGCGAGAGAAATTCAGGATTCAGATCCGGAACCCTCTGCCTCTGCAGGTCTGGGTGTTTCAGTCCCCTCTAGCGGCTTTATGGAAACTTCTGAACCTGAAGACAATTCAGTTATGTCGCCACCCCTTACCTGAGGGCGAAGGACCAACAAAGCGCGTAGAGAAAAGGAGGCGGCCTCCAACATTTCTTTAGGTTCTCAGAAAAAGCTGGATCCCTAATTTAAGGGGAAAATTTCATCCCCCTCGGTTTAATGCTTTGCTTCTGTCTTCTACTAT
>ML787343.1:209726-224306 GCA_009831015.1 Picea engelmannii | reverse complement strand
AGTTTGGAATGGAAGTATATATAAGTGGTGTCTAAAGCATGAGATACAACAACAAATACAATATGATGGAACCTGTATACAAAGCAAGCTCCTCTCGAGCTATGCCAAAGGATCCAAGGAGATATGTTCCTAAGCTTAGTGCGCCCTCTCCTCTTGTTGCCAAATCTGATGGCGTGAAGTGCCCTTGACCCTGAATGATTTGAATAAGAAACCCTTGCACCACAATGTGCTCTGGTACGCTACCTATCCACCAAGACATTTAGATCCAAATTCCTCCAATTGTAGATGCTCCTTGCTAGTGATGTGCTCTCATCCTCAAGCGCGCCCTCCTCCAAGAAAGTATGACCACTATCAAATAATAGGGACCCAAGATCCCAAAGCTCCGCCATGCAAGGAAGCGCCCAAGTTTCCCTCTTCCAATGTCTCCATTCTCAAGCTCATGCTCTTCCTCCTTCTCCTCAAGTGAACATAAGAGTGAATGAATGAGCTCTCATTTTCCCTTGCGCCCTCATTAAGGATGCATGAAGAAAACTAATAAATGGGTGGATGAGATCATCTCATCTCATCCTAAGTCAATGGTTGAGATTGTCTCAAGTAAATATCAACTCAAAACCCACTTTACTTAAGTTTCCATAGTTTCACTCTACGTCCCTTAATTCACCCACAAAGTGAATCAATTGTCATTTTAGGCTAAAATGACCAAATTTCACTTTTGACTTAAATATCCTAAGTCAAAGTAAAATTAGACATAAAGTACATGGTACAAGGTACAAATTACTTCCCACATGTGTTTAGAAGCTCACAAACACAAGGGGGGCCACTTTCCAAGGTACCCAAATCTCAACATACCCAAGCTCGAAGAAAAGAATGCCATCATGGTAGTATTGGATCGAATCACAAAGTATGCCCATTTTTATCCATTTCTCATCCTTTTAAAGAAAGTACAATATCCACAAGATTCATGGAAACAATTCAGAAGCTACGTGGAATCCCTAAGATCCTTGTAAGTGACAGAGACCCAATTTTCACTGGAAATTTTTGGACTGAATTATTTTCCTATTTGGATACACAATTGGCTCACAACTCCTCTTATCATCCTCAATTTGATGGGCAAAATGAGATTGTGAATAAATGTCTAGAAGGGTGTCTTCATTTATTTGCATCTGATAACAAAACACAGTGAGCCAAGTGGTTGCCCTTGGCATAATGGTGGTACAACACATCCTTCCATACTTCATAAAAAAATGTCCATATTTATGGAACTTTATGGATATCATCCTCCATCCATCACATCACCCTTGAAAGGGAAAGAAAAGGTTCAAGTAGTGGAGGACCACATAGAGAACCAACAAGAGGTTCTCAAACTACTGAAGGACAACTTGGTTTATAACACAAAATAGGATGAAACAACAAGCAAACCAACATCATAGTGAAAGGGAATTTGGAGTGGGGGATAAGATATTTCTGAGGCTACAATCGTACAAACAGATGTCTCTCAAGAAACAAAAAAAGGACAATAAATTAGCACCCAATTATTATGGGCCCTATAAGGTGTTGCAGAGGATTGGAAGTATGACTTACAAATTGGAGTTACCTCCATCTTCACATGTACATCAAGTGTTTCATGTTTCTAGCTTAAAGAAGGTAACCGGTGACAAAATCCCAGTTCAAACTATTTTAACAGAGATCAATGAAGAAGGGAAAATCATACTAGAACCATAGACAATCCTTGAAACAAGATTTAAGCAGCTACAAAATTGAGCAAGTACTGAGTACCTCATCAAGTGGAAGAACTTGCCAATAGAAGAAGTGACATTAGAAGATGAGTTCTTCGTGCAAAAACATCCACATATAATCAAGTGTTGAGGGAAACACTTGTTTGAAGGGGAGGGCATTTTAAGCCCATAGACAAAGCCCCATGATAAGCATAAAGCCCTAGATATTGAGTTGTTGTATTTCTATTGTTATATTAGCATTGTCGGTTAGACCTTTTAATTATAATTGGACCCTTGATCTCCTATATATCCACTAAGGAGACCTAGTTTAAGAGCATCTCATCTTGTCTTCTGCATTGCATATATTGTAAAAGGAGGTTTCCCCCTCGAAGTAGATTACTCATTGGATATGTTATGGAGTTTGGTTCATAACAGATGTATAGTTCCCACATATTCTAATTCACTATCAATACCATTCTTATCTAAAGCACATGTGCAACTACTTTGTTGAAATGCCACCATAACTCCATAATGTTTGTTTTCTACTTCTCATCTTTCTTCTCCACTTGGAAATGATGTCCATATGCATACATTGAATGGTACAAACATATCTAGTATACAATTTTAAAGGATTTCAAACGCATGCAATGTAAGTGATGGCATGATTTTTTTTAAGAAAAACAATTAATTTTTATTATAAAAGGGGTTGTGGCAAGGAAAAAACAACCAGATTGTACAAAATTTCAAATTGCCCTTGATCTTCCAACAGAAAAGAGGGCATATTCATTCTCAACTAGAACATGTCTTCTATAATTTTTACAAAAAAACTACTACTATCCTTCCATGTGTAGATTTTAACATAAGAAAACAATAAAAAAACAATTTTGCATTACATAAAAACCTGGACTAATTGAGTTTCAACTCGGTATCAACCATTGCTTGACATTCCTGTTGATTGGATTGCTCTAGTTGGTGGTGCAAAGGCTGCAAAACTTCACAAAAATCTTGTGATCCTTCAAAGGGAAGTCCTTGGAAAAAAGTGATGGCATGATTATAAATAAAAATTAATATATTTGTATGCAACTAGTATATATCATGATGAGATACCTATTTTCATAATCCAAACATGAATATGAACAATACTCATTGTACTCCCCCCCCCTACGAGTAACGAAATACATATCCTAGGGAAACCCATCGAACACTTCCCCAATGATTCTTCCAAATTCTATAGGGTAAAATTATTTTACTTAAAAAAAATTACCAATTTTTTCTTAAAACTATATAAAATCCTTACAAATTTGAATATTTTTACACAAATATTCCAAAAGTTTTATAATTGGGATTTTAAGAATTAGTAAGATTCATTCAGGATTTTACACTTTAAGATAAGTATGGATCCTTCAAATTTTGGTAAAAAAACTTAGAGTTCAAAATCTACTCAAGCTCATGGACCCAAAGGCTTTATAAATCACACTTAGTAACATTTCATGTTTGGCATTAATATATAGCCAAATTTTCCATTAAAGCATTTGAGTACCTAATGTACATCATTACCACACAGAATCTTTATTGGCCTATGTGTCTTATCCCCTCTAATTTCACTGACATCATCATGGATTTGTGGTAAGAGCCTATGGCAAGAACACCCTCTCCAAACATCCTTGATGACATCATCATATATAACTTGGTGTATAGGTTAATTTCACTGACATCATCATGGATTTGTGGTAAGAGCCTATGGAAAGAAAACCCTCTCCAAACATCCTTGATGACATCATCATATATAACTTGGTGTATAGGTAAAATGCCATGTAGACAGACCATGTATCCCTAAGAATTGTGCATTCTTAGGCTCACCCTTTCAAATCCTCGCCTTTCACCTAAACCCAAAATATTTATACACTATGGCTTTCATTAGCATCGATTATGTAAGTAATGTTATGAATTATGAGAACAAAAGCGAACAAATTGACTTTAACTCGCAACCGAAAAGCACAATAAAATTCAATGAAATAATGTGGAGTCCAAAAGGAGACTTGTGTCAATGAGAAAATATAATATTCAAAATATATCCAAATTTGCAAACCCAAAAGTGTTTATTAATTTTCATTTAATAATGTGTTGCATATGATTCATGGATGGGGTGATATACCAACGATAATGCAAATTGAAACGAGCGTCTGGCCACCTACAACACCACTCTCTAGATGAACGTGTGGATGAGCCTTTCTACCATCCTCAATGTCAGGTGGAGTGGTTGGAAGAAATTTTTTTTCCCATTGATAAAATTGCAATTCCTGGTGGTCTCTCTGAAGGAGTGTTGCGGGAGTATAGTCCCTCCGCTCAGCTTGGGAAATCTTCACCAGTGAACGACGATTCCAGCGAAGCGTCTAAGGAAGTCAAATTGACAAAGGACTAGTGAAAGCTACTCTTTGAAGTCATAGGTGAAGTCGTGAATCTCTGTTTCAAGATAGAGAAAATGGATAACAAGATATCCCTTCTCCTGGCTCTATGCTCACGCTTGGTGCCGCTAAATCCATATGAGAAAATGCCACTCAAAATGTGGCTCTTGTGGACCTGACAATTCTCCTTCAGCCGTATCAGACGACCAATCTTGAGTGCAGAAAGGACCACAATTATGCTAGTCATGGGTGCCCTCCATAACCATGCAGTCTTTATTTTGATTTTGTTTACTATTCATAGCCAAATACTTGTTAGAATGTTCCTCAAAACAACTACTATCTTTTTTGGCCCTTTAAGGGAAGTTTATTTTTTGAATGATGACGAGGCTTGAACTTGTTTCCATTTTCGTGGCAGCCCAAGCACTCGAAACTCAGTTACAAAAAAATAAATTAATGTGTTGCATATGTTATTTACATTGTAAAAGGATGAGGTGGACCACAACAGACAGAACGACACCCATAAATCAATTCAAATCTCAAATATGCTAGATAAATGGAAATGCCAACAAAGGAAAGGCTAGAAGTCTACCTTGTCCCGAAGTTCGTAGAAGACCATCATTGAGCTCACATTTGATGCGTGATACCTACAACTTGTCCTCAACATCCAAGATACACAAGCATATGGAAAATATACAAAATGTTAGCATATAAACTAGCATAATCCATTAACATGTAAAACAAATTTACCCATGGAAAATAATATAACATTTGCAACATATACTTGGATAAGAAAAGATTATTTATATTAATATAATTAGGAGGAGTGCATAAGTGACAACCTCCTATATCAGCAACTCGTTGGAACTGAGAAACTAAGTCCCTCCACCTGGGCCTTCACCACTTCAATCCTCCACAAGGCAAGCTCACAAGTTCTAGGAATAATTGGATTCCTCCTTCACAAGATAGGGAGAGTGTTGGGAAGACAGTTTTGGGGATGGAACAGTGAGAAGAGACGAGGTACATGGAAAAGGCGCAGGAAGAGTGAAGGCATAAGAAGATAAAGAAGATCAAGAAGACCAATAAAGAAGAGAGAGGAAAGAGGAGAAGGTAGGGGACAAGAAAGAACAACTAGCACAAAATACGGGAAAACCAGTTGAGCATGAGTTGTAGCCAACTCACAATGAGGTGTCAAAAGGCCCTGGTCATGATGTATAAATATGTAAAGGGTGCCACGAGTTCAGAAGAGAGAGGTCAAAGAGAGATTAATATAGATAGAGAGGAGAGTTTCAGAGGGCGAAACATTATAAAGAAGCTACTGATATGAGGAGAATTGAATGTTATGCATCCATTGTAGCACAGAGTGAAACCAAGACACTCAAATATAATAAAGAAGTCGATATTTTGTGGGCGTAGCCCGAAGTAGGGTGAACCACGGTAACCATGTGCATAACTATGCTTGTGGATGTTAATTCATGTTTGTAATGTGAATGTATGTTTATCTTTAAAGTTGTTTGTATGTTTATATTTAATGTTGTTGATGATATAGTAGTGCGCAGTAACCATGACTTTATGTTTAATCATAAAATGTCATGAATATGAGTATATGTACATATATAAATCAGTAGCGAGTTCAGGGTAACAAGGATCTAGTGCGTGAGAGGATCTTGTAGGTATGACAGAGTCTGTTTCCAATATTTCCCTCATCGCTATAGAATCTTGGTTCCTTTAGTTCCCATAAAGATACCTCAGGTGAGACTTTGTCTGCATGTAGGTGATGTCAAAAGGGCCAATGTCTTTAGGGATTTGTTGGACTAAGTAACTTGAACCCAGGGTCTTGAACATACTTGTGCATGCGCCAACAAATGGTTATGTTGTCGGGATCCAAAATCTTGAAGTGAGGGAATGTTTTGGAGACCAATGAGGAATGAGATAACCAAATGGTTGGAACAAAAGGAACAAGAATTTTCCCGAAAGGAGAATAAAAACCCTCATCTAAAGAACAAACAATGGTTGCATAGGATGTGTACACAAAATTACATGAGATCTTTTTCGGTGAATCCCCAAACCTTTTAGCAGAATGGATGGAAAGATTTGTGGAAAAGACCAGTAGACATAGACCAATTGCGCCAAAGAACTGAACTTCTGAACTAGTGGGACAAGTGGACTCAGTAGACAACGAGACTTCACATGTAGTTGATTTTTGGCTGGATAGTATATTGGTAAACTACATAAAAAAAATTCCATAGATTGTACCCAGGGCTATAGTATCGCAAAAAAAGACTTATTTGAAGGCCCGCGAGGATGATTCATAAAGTTGTTAGCTATCTGGATAAAAATGTTGCTATGTGATAAGGAAGTGATGACGATGGAGTCTGATAGCTAAAGAATTTTGCACACGCAGGGGGACTAGGGTTGTTGACTCGGAGATGATATGAGGGTAGGAAAAATGGATAAAGGAAGGGAAGACTGAGAATGCAGGAGAAAGAGGAAGGGGTATCAGAAGGAGAAGATGAATTTGGATTTATGCGCAGTGGGAGAAGGTACAAGAAATTAAGAACTGCGGCTGAACATTGTGCATATATATATATATATATATATCACAGAAGTACAACGGATAAAGGGAGAAGAAGAAGAAGATATCCAGTTCAGTCCAGTTATATAAGAACCAGTAAGTCCTTCCCGAGCAGAGTCCTGGGTCGAAACCACAATCTCGTGTGCGTTACTTGAATCTGAGACAACGTTTGAAGACCTCTCCAGATCACTTGTAAATAGTAGAGGAAGTCAGAGCAACAATAACCAAAGTAATAGTAGTAGTACAGTTAATTAGAATCAACTAGTATCACTAGGAAGAGGTCCTACACACAAAAACATGGCAGGAGTAGATAACACACTAAGATTACCGGAGTTCAAAGGAATTGGATTGTAAGACCCAGAGAAATATCTATTCATATGTGAAACCATTTGGACTGCAAAGAATGTCCAAGATGACGATGCAAAGATCGTGCATTTGGAAACAATCTTTAGAGGAAGCGCGCTAGCTTGGTACATGAAGCTCCAAAATACCACACCACTAGGTCAAACAAGGACATTAGCAGAGATCACACAAGAATTATTAACAGAATTCAAGAAACCAAAGTCTAAGTCACAATACATTACCGAGATCAAGGAGATCAAGCAAGTACAGATTGAGTCTGTATGGGAGTTCGATTAGAGATTCAAAGATGTGATGGGTACTTTAACATTCCAAATACTTGATCAACAACATAGAGAGTGGTTTATTACGGGCTTGCTACCTCACATCTATAGTCCTCCAATACAACACAAGATTATGTCGTAGTCTGAGGCGTTGGAGATTTCTATGAAGTTGGAAGCCTCTTCGGTCATAGACAACATTTGAATGGTGTAGATATAGATCCAACTAGCTACATTAACAATTCAGTTGGCCGAAATCACAAAGGGGAAAGAGGAACAAGAATAAGTGTGGTGCACCAAGTGTAGGAATGAAGGTCATCACAAAGAAAAATACCCATTCTTTGCGCAGTAATTAGTAGTTGGGGCACCAAACCCACTACCAAGAGGAGGATACTGCGAGATATGCAAGAAATACAGACATAACCCCCATGAGTGCCAGTTATTACAGAAACATCAAAGTACCCCAAGAAGATTATTCTCTATCTTTTGCAAATCGGTGGGACATGAAGATAAGGATTGCCTTCCATTCGATCTGATGAGGGAGCACACATCAAATACATACATAATTCAACAAGAGAATGTTGCGACAAAAGGGGGAGGACAATATAATAATCAAAGAGGATTTAATCAATGAAATCAAGGAGGATTCAGTAGGCGCCGAGATAGAGAAAAGTTCGGGAGAGGAGGAAGAGGCCCCATAACATGCTATAACTATAACCAACCAAAACACCTAGCACGATATTTCCAAAACCCTTGCACAACATGCACTTATTGTCGGGCGTTAGAACATGCAACACCGGATTGTCCACAATTGTTGGCAAATGGGCAGTCCAAAGGTAATCAAAACCAGAATCCAAACATTCAAAAGATATCAGCCGAGATATGGGACAAAGGACCCAAAAAAGAAGTCATTACGCATGGAAGAACCAAAACACGGATAGATGCAACCAATATAAGGAAACATGCGGAGCAGTGGGTAAAGAAATCAACAGTACCCATGCCGACATTCGACCCACGAGACGAAAAAAGAGACCTATAAAAGATGAGGGAGGAGATATTACAACAAGAATGGGCAACGTGAACATCTTATGCACCACATATAGTGGATAGGCCTCCCACTGATGACCAGGCCATAACCAAAGGATTTTTGGTGAAGGTAAGTACATTAGGAAATTTTTTGAAGAGTTGCCTAGAGTTGGTCGAAGATGAAAATGCATGGCATGCATTGTGCTCTACGATCGATCACTACGCACAAGGGAAGGCAACCCCTACTGAAAAGAAAGTAGTGAACCATCTACCGCACAAGAAAATAACCAGTGGAGAGTTCAAGTTCAGTGCGCATATTGGAGAATATGACATAGACAATGTGATCTTAGACTTGGGATCCGATGTGAACGTGTTACCTAAGTAGACATGGGAAATGATGGGGAAACTCAAGTTAGTTTGGTCACCCATTAAATGGAGATTAGCAAGCCAGTACAAAATAGTGCCTATTGGCATATTAACGAGAATACATGTGAATATAGATGGAGTGTTCAGTGTTGTAGACTTTGAAGTTATTGAGATTGTGGACGACAACCAACCATACCCAACGTTAATGGGACTAGAATGGGCCTTCAATAACCAATCCATTATCAATATGAAAAGGACAGAGATGATATTTGAAGTAGGAGAACTGAAAGTTATTGCGCCATTAGACCCAAAAGAAGGAAGGAGGTACATTGAACGAGCAAAGGGAGATGAAATTGACAACTTGTATAAAATGACTCCGAGGATGGACGACTATGTTAACCCTACCGTAAACGGTGTGTTGA
Organism: Picea engelmannii; assembly: GCA_009831015.1. Lineage (NCBI taxonomy): Eukaryota > Viridiplantae > Streptophyta > Pinopsida > Pinales > Pinaceae > Picea > Picea engelmannii. The sequence continues at coordinate 215,180 of ML787343.1, read as the reverse complement.
GTTGGAGAAGCATCATTTCATGTACATCAGACTCAAAATTAGGTTTGGAAAATTGGCAGCAAAGGAGGCATGAAGTATCCACACGATGATGTGCACACATGACCAAATCTATACATTGGATTGGAATAGAGCTATGCAATCCACCTAAGTATGATGGGTTGAAAGATATAACAAAATTTGTACAGTCATTCGAAGCACGGGTACCCGAACAACAAAGGTTATTAGCACTAGACATTGTATTGAAATCCACCCCAGCCAGATGGTGGGAGACACACAAAAAAACATAGAAGATTGGAAACATTGTAGGAAACTAATACAAGTGAGATTGAATACTGATGAGGGAGACATGACACAAAATTATACGGGGAAAAAACCCAACATATCATGTTGCGAAGTGTGAAAAATCATGGAATTAAGTACCAAGGAAAGAATGGACACGCATGTTCATACATACCCTTGACACCATCCCGAAGAACTGGTACCTAGAATCGGAAATGCGCAGAGATACAACATACTAGGATTACATAACTCAAAGATTCCAGGTGACATTTATCTTTCATAATGAGTCGCCCCTAATACGTACAACGCTACAACCCATTAAACAAAAAATATTCACCAAAGAAGAATCAATGGAAGTAATATTTGTATGCATCACACAAAACGCCTTTATGACGATTCATAAGTTATTATAATGTTACAATGTGACATAGGAGGATCAAGATGAAGAATACCCCTGCAATATCCAAGTACCAAACAAATAGGGGGAACAAACAGTAGAGGGCTCAGAGATGGAACCCACAACATACACGCAACTAGTTAAGACATGAAAAGTTAATATTGGGACAGAGGAAAGCCCTAAGTTTGCACAAATAGGAGAATACTGGGATGAGGAAACCGTAGAAAAGATAGAAGATCTACTGCACGAATACCAAGACCTATTCCCAACTACATTCTTAGAGATGAAAGGGATAGCGGGTGAGCTAGGAGAGATGAAAATCCCACTGAAAACATGGGCTAAGCCAATGACACAGAGACCCTATAGAGTGAACCCAAGATATAAATAAAAAGTAAAGGAGGAAATAGGTTGCATGCTAAAGGAAGGAGTCATCGAACTGATTGAGGAATTGGAATGGATAAGTCATGTGGTAGTGTAGGAAAAGAAAACAGGGGGTATAAGAATCTGTGTCGACTTGAGGAAACTAAATGATGCATGCCTACATGATCCATTCCCAACGCCGTTTACAGATGAAGTACTTGAAAACATAGGCGGACAAGAAGCCTATTCGTTTGTAGATGGTTTCTTAGGCTACCATCAGATAAGAATTGCGCATGAAGATAGACATAATACTACATTCACAATAGAATGGGGAAGATTTCAATACACAGTGATGTCATTTGGGTTAAAGAACGCACCTGTGATATTTTCGAGCAGTTGTTGCAGTGTTTAAGGAGTTTATTCATAAGTTTCTCAAAGTCTACTTGGATCAATGACTTGTATTTAGCCTATTACGGGATCATGCTGAATTGATAAGATTGATGTTGGATAGGTGTAAACTTTTGATGTTTTTACTTATACAAGTAGCAATTACGGTTCTTCTTTATTATTATAATCATTTATCACATTAGTTGCATAAATGAGATCAATGAAAGAGAGGCAATCATAGAAACAATAGAGACAGACAAATTATCCTGGGAAACCCTCATGGGGGAGAAAAACCAACAAAATTTCCTCAATATACATAGACCAAAGACTGAACAGAAGATCCTCATATACTCCTTCACTCGGAAGAGTAGCGCACCACTTAACCAAGAAATACGAAGAGATAGACCAAAAACCCTCCTTGACGTCACCCCCAGTTGCAACAACTTATCTCCTCCAAGACTTTCGCACTACAGAGCTAGTTGGTGAGTGTGTCCAAATGAGGCACTAGCCTCTCTTATAAATAGTGGTATGGCCAGCCTATATTTAGGCTTGGGCCGACCTGTCACTTTTCCTTCTTAATTTACAATTAATTTTCCAGGCACAATAGGGACGACTTTTACTAAGGCATAATAGGGCCTAATTAAATATAATATAATAATATTATTCAACTCTCTCTCAGGTAGAATATTCTTCGAAGTTACAATATTTCAACACTCCCCCTTAACAAGAAGGGTATTCTACTGACAACATTAATAATTGACTCGACTCAATACATCATCAAGAGGAGGGGACACCATCATCGGCATTGAGAACATGGTCGATCATATCTATAGGTCATCGGAAGTTTTTTTCTCATCATTAACATCAATAGAAAATGAACACCATCATCATCTACAATGCAGAGCTAGAGTAACATCTTCATCATCAACATCATGAAGCTGGAACATCAACATCAACAACATGAAGTTGAAATAACATCATCATCAAGAACATAAAGTTGGAACATTAGCATCTATATGTAGAAACAAAATGAGGCAAGTGCATTAACAACAACATCTGTGGTACTCTGACAGACCATCCTTACCGGACCTTTGGGATCTTCCCATGAATCATAATATTCCCTAGGATATAAAATCCTAACAAGCTACCACATGGTACTTTGACAGACCATCCTTACCAGACCTTCAGGATCTGCCCATAAATCATAAGATTCCCTAGGATATAAAATCCTAACTGAGCTACCACTACTGACCACAATTAGCATATACATGCACATGTACTCTGACAAACCGTCCTTACCGGATCTTCGGGATCTGCCCAGGGATGATCAATCCCCTAGGATATAAAATCCTAATTGAGCTACCCATTGTTGGTTAGGATACCATAGTATCATCAACATCACTCCCCCTTTTGAAGGATCTCCTTTCGAACTACTCAAGCTTGTCTCAGAAGTACTCAAACTTCACATGAGACAGAGGCTTAATCAACACATATGCAACCTGCTCATTTGTGCCAAAATATTGGAGCTTTACAACTCACTTTTGCACCATGTCACGAATGTAATGATACCAGATCGCTATGTGCTTTGTCTTATCATGGAACACCAGGTTCTCTGTCATCTTTATGCAACTATGGTTATCACATAGAATCATGGTAGCTTCCATCTCCAGATCAAACAAACCTGTCAACAAATTCCGAAGCGATATGACTTCACAACTGGAAGAACATGTTGCAATGTACTCTACTTATGTTGTGTTGAGAGAAACACTTGACTTCTTCCTTCTTTACCATGAAGTCATGGCTAACCAAACTGAAACAATATATTGAAGTGGTTTTTTCTATCTAAAGCACTTCCAGCCCAATTTGAATCGGTATAGCCATAAAATATGAAGTCACAGTCTCCAATGTAACAGAGGCCATAGTCCAATGTACCCTTAAGGTATCTCATCACATGCTTTGCAACTACAAGGTGAACGCGTTTGGGCTCTACCAGATACTAACTCAAGGTGTTCACAACAAAGCATGTATCTGGTCTGGTATTCGTCATATACAACAACAAACCAATCATTTGTCTGTATAGAGGAACATCAACTATTTCTGACGAAGTATCATCCAATAACTTTAGATTCATTTCCATAGGAGTGGACATAGATTTACATTCCATCATATCGAATCTCTTGAAAATTTCCACATCATACTTTCCTTGATTAAGGAAAATCTCTTCTGGGCTCTGCCATACTTTAGGACCTAATAAATAGTGCATCGGGCCTAGGTCCCCATTTCAAATTCAATGAAAAGATTCTTCTTACAATCTGTGATGAGTTTTTCTTCATCTATCAAGAATAAGTCATCCACATATAACAACAATATAATTGGTCCATCATTCTCAATCTTCAAGTAAAGGTTGGGATCAACTTTGCTCTTGATAATCCCAAGCTCATCAGAAAACTATCAATCCTGACATACCAAGCTCTTGGATCTTATTTCAACATGCTCAGCTGCAACTTAATATGCACAATCATGTGCTAGATCTATGTGATTTCTGGAAAGCACTATTTGTCTCACTTCTTGAGAGTATGTTCTCTACTCTCTCTGCAATTGTTCCTCTGGGACTGGGACTCTGCACATGTAACTGCTATTTTTGAAATTGAGAATAACTTATTTATTCTCACTGTAGTTGTTGAACTCTAAGAGTAGCTCCTCTATTCTATCATGGCAACAACTTTATATGAAACTGAGAGTGGTTGATACTGAAGGTAGTTTTTCTTCTTTCATGGAGGTAACTCAATCTCAAATACACATACTTGTCCCTCTTAATCTCATATTGTATCGGAATCATGGTTTATCTGACTATTTTCACGAGCACTGGAACTATTTCTTCGATTACTAGAGCAAGTGTCTCATCATAGTCTTATCCCTCTTGCTTGGAGAATCCTCTGGACACAAATCAAGATTTTTACATCTCTATATTGTTATTTGCAACATGTTTGATATGTTAGATAAATATTGGAAGTCTCCATTGACTTCCCTTCTAGTCTTAAGGAAAAATCCATATCCCAGTCCTTCTGACTGTTTTCCTCCACAATCACTGAAACAAGGGAATATTCTTAGGAGATTTCATGTCTCCTAGAGGTCTCTAAGGCTACGATCTAGTCTTCTCAACTCATGGCATCTGTCAGTCAGTCCTGGAAGATGTCTCTTTACTCATCTAATCCTCTCTAATATCAGGCTCACTCTGAGTCTTGATTTCCTTCGTGCCTACAAAAACTTCGTAGTCTCTGTAGGATATACTTGGTGTTGAATACCAAGTCTTACTATGAAAAGTTGAGTCAGACTTCAAACAAATTCTGCTTCTTGTCAAGGTGGCTTCATTATCCATTAACCAAGTCTATTGTGAATTCTATTCTAATGTTTGGTCATCTTTGGAGCCTTCTGCTCCTTACAATCAATCTCCATATGAGATACTTTCTATCTCAAAAGTAGTGTTTTCTTCATATTCTTTGGTATATGGATGTGTACGTTCATGTATACAACTTGGATAGTCTACTCCATGTCTCATCTAATATGTTGCCTCCTGCAACTGTCACTAAAGCTTCCTCAGGGTTATCACCTATGACCTACCCGGAACAAGAACAACAAGGGAGAAATAGTAGACAAGAATAATACTCTTTATAATAATAATAAAATCAATAGTGAAAACGATCGTCATAGTAGCTCCTTCGGAGCTATCACTTGTGACATGCTTGAAACAAGGGTAAAAAGTAATAAATGCAATAATAAGGAATGAGACAAACACTCTTCTAGTGTTATGATCAATCATTCCTCCATGGTAACCTGGAAACAAAACAAGAACTTTCTCCTAGAGGAGATGTTATTTATATCTAGTAAATGATTATCACAAGCATTTATCTCAATAGTGCTCACATGCTACCAAGTATTCAATAATAAAACTTTTCAAAGATTTTATATCACAACTATAGTGTTTACTTGTAATGTGGCAGTTATCAAGCTTGATATGTTCAATTTTGAGT
>ML787343.1:140967-189203 GCA_009831015.1 Picea engelmannii | reverse complement strand
CAAACTCAGGAACAACACCCTCTACTTCTATTTATACTATATCTATCCAAAAGAATAATCTAGAAGAAGATCCTTCTAGAAGTAGAAGCTTCTATTGGGTCTTCTTACATTTGACTTGTTCTTCCTTATTGCTAGGCCTTATTAATATTGGATTTTATTACATGGAATTATATTATTCTACCTATGTGAGGGGTTAGGGAGGTTAGGTCCCTAACATGCCCTCCCCCTTGAATAAAAATCTTGTCCTCAAGGCTTCAGATGAGGGAATTGTTGTACAATGGTAGTCGACTCCCAGGTGGCCACTTCTGGAGGTGCAAATTTCCATTGGACTAACACTTCCTGGATCATGCACTGACAGAGACGACACACTCTTTGGGCCAAGACTGCTTCTGGCTGCAACCATATGAAAACTTCTTCATTAAACTCGGGGAGACTAGTTTGAGTGTGGAACTTAGTTCCAATCACCTTCTTTAAGCAGGAAACATGAAAAACAGGATGGAGCTTCCACTAACTGGGTAGAGCTAATTGATAGGCCACCGATCCCACACACTTGAGAACTGTATAAGGACCATAAAATTTGGGTGCAAGTTTCTAACAGTGTTGAGCTTTGAGTGAAGTTTTCTTATAAGATTGTACTCAAAAACATACATGGGCCCCTTCAACAAAATGGAGTTCGGAACGACTTTGATCTGCTTGTTGCTTCATGTAATGTCCTGTTTTTCCTAGGCAGTCGGAATACCGTGGTGGTTTACACAGTTTCCCGTAAACCATTAGACGGATGAGCTGGGGAAACGATACTGGTAAAGTCACTTTCGAATTATAAAATGAAACTTAGGAAAAGTGAGTTTATCATTAATAAACCCCTCTTTGAGGGTATTTCTCTCCAATTAATAATTAAATGAATATTTTAATGGAGGAAAATGATAAGTGAAGGAATAAAAGGACGATTGAGGGGAAAAGTGACTAGGGACTATTCATTTTGGAAAATTGGATTTGGGAGAAGAGCTCGGTGAGAAAACGAGGGTTTCAGCTGGAAACCCATTCGACACCTCGGATTCGGCAGTGAAACTATCTGCCCTAGCTGTGGAATCTTGGATTCGGCAGTGAAATTATCTTCTCTAGCTGGGAGAATTGGAGAATCCATTCAGGGTTCTCATTGCAAACATTGACAGTGTGCTTCAAATATCTTCATCAAGAAAAGAATTTTGTTTACAGAGTCGGTGAATAAAGGGCGATTTGGGTGTTTGGCTGCATTTTCTAGAGGGTGGAGGCCGAGTTACTCTTGGCTGGGTCGAATTTCCTTGACTTGGGCGAGTTACCTTGCAGTTGGGACGAGTATCCCTGTTGTGACAGTGTTCTTTCCATCTCCCAACAGTCTATTGTCTATTGGGGGCGAGTTGGCATCATAAAATCGTGTGGCTTGGAGGTTGGGCGTATGCATGGTTTGGCTGCCTTGCTGACTGAGTTACCTTGTGGTCATGGGCTCTTCTTTGGCTGGTCGTGTCTCCCTTACATCATAGTTGCGGGTTCCCTGTTCTGGTGCTGCGTGGGACATCACAAAGAGGTTGTTGTTGCTGCTCATTCAACAAACAATAGTTGGTTGTGTATCTCATTCACCAGAGCTTCGCGCCCCTCTTAGTATCACGTGGCTGTCAATGTTGAGGACTATGCTGGTCGATCACCCTTGGACGACTGTTTATCATATGAAGAAAGGAGTATTGTTGAGTGGAAATTGCTAGAACTCATCCCATCAGACGGCAGAATAATACATACAAAGCGCACTCCTTTAGCATCACATGGGGGCAAATTTGGACTGTTTCTTCATAGCTGCGTGTAAGGGAAGGTTTCAGATTTCACATACCAATTATTGCTCACAAGTCTGAGAGGTATTTTGATCATTTTGGTTGTAACAAGTTTAGCTACCATTATTTAATAAAATCTGCATGAGTTATTTGTCTTTGTCCATTAAAATGTGACCGTTCCTTATCATTATCTTTATGGGTTTTGTTAATGAACAAATGATACACTTGGCATTGCATGAGGGAGGCATAAGGGGTTAGATAATCACCATAACAGCAAACAAAACCAAATGACAGGTTGTTTCCCATTAAAAATTCACCTACAGCCATAAATACTGCAACATGCAAACTGTTTGACGAAATTCCAACATCAGAAATTGGAGGTTTTTCCTCATTTTCACAACTTAGAATATTTCAGTGGTATCAGAGCATGATCTTGGCCAGTTGTGGGCAACATTGATGACTGAGGAAGGGCTACAGAACATTACTTATAGGCGCAGGAGGGATAGAAGCATAGAGGGCAGAGAAGAAGACATGGAGGGCATTCCAGGAAATAATGCAAATCTACCAGAGGACAGAGAGGATGGTTTGTTCATAGGGCTTATGAAAGCCTTACAGGATATAGCAGAGGGTCAGAGAGAGACCCGAGAGTTCATGGGTAAACTCACAGGTTATGCTGTAGGGAGCAGGCACGGTGAAGAAAGGGGGGAGAGCATCTAGAGAGGGAAGATGGAAGAAGGGGGAAACACACACAGACCGCATGTTGAGGTAATCACCTCCAGGACCGGCCCCCAGACCCGCCCTCAGGACTACAGCGAGATTCCTAGATCAACCATGCCCAATTTCTTGGGACCACCGGAGACAGGCACAGGAGGGCAGGTAGAACAGGATGAGCCATTAACAACATATTTTCAGGAGTATAAGGCCATGGATCCAGAGCTGAGAGAAGCTATGACATTTGCTGAGTTTTGTAGCTTCAAGGGGAGAAACAGGCCGAGGTTATTCAACAGGGGTCCCACGCAGAGCTACGAGCTACAGCGCACAATGGGCAAACTCACCCTACCCTACTTCGATGGGACGTCAAAGTGCACGGCACGAGCTTGGGTGAAAAAGCTCGACACGTACTTCCAGTTGAACCCCATGGCAGAGACAGATGCCATTAAGTTGGCTACATTACACTTGGAGGGTGAGTCACATGACTGGTGGTACCACGGGATGACCACTCTGGGTCATGCCCACATTGTCACCTATGCTGAGTTTACAGGTAGACTGGTGCACCGATTTGACAGACGAGATCCAGAGCTGTCTTTTAGAGACTTGGCATAGTTGAAACAGACTGGGACGACAGATGCATATATATCAGATTTTCAGAGGATATCAGTGATGGTCACCGATATCTCTGAGGCCCGTTTGGTGATGTTTTTCACAGAGGGGCTAGCCGAGCCACTCCGAGGATGGGTGAAGGCTTACAAGCCTACTACGCTACAGGATGCAGTTGGCAGGGTGAGAGACTTACAGGAGTCTGTACCCAAGACCAAGTTCACCCCGAGGTCGGACTTCCCTACGAAGTTCGATGACAGGACACCACCACAGAGGGATAGTACAGGACATCAGCAGAGGGACTGGGCAGGACAGCCATAGAGGGATTGGACAGGTCGGAACAGGATGGATGATGCTACCAGGAAGGATCTCAGGAGGAGGAAGCTGTGTTTTAGTTGCCAGGAACCATGGGTACCAGGTCACAGGTGTGCAGGCAAGGCCAAGGCACACTACATAGAGGTATTTTCCGATAGCGGGGATGATGAGGTAGGAGAGGAACAGGAACAGAAGGAGGATTCACCGGCAGTAGAGGCAGAGCAGGCGTCGATGCAAACACGAGGGGTTATAGCATCACTCTCAGGCATACCCCGATTTCACACCTTCGGGATGAGGGGAGGAGTGCAGGGGCATCGAGTGACAGATTTGGTTGATGGTGGGGCATCCCACAACTTTATAGACTCTTCATTAGTGGAACAAAAGAGCATTGCTGCTGAGTCTTTTGAGGGTTTCTCAGTGGTCATACCGGGGGAGAACACACTAGACTGCACCAAGTACGTTCCACGGATGACATTGAACCTGGGAAACTACATGCTCACCGACGAATTCTACGTGGTTAAGAGACCTGACACCAATGTGGTGCTTGGAGTTCAGTGGCTATACTCCCTAGGGAGGTACTCCACTAACTATCAGACTATGGAGATGGAGTTCCAGGATCAGGACGGCAAGAGAGTATTTATGCGGGGCATGAACACGTATCCTCCTAAGGTTGTAACTGCGAAGAATATGGAGGCAGTGATGAGACGGGATGACATTGCACGGGTCGTGGAGTTTCATATTTCAGTACAGAGGACCAAGGGCGGGGAGCCCGATTTTCCGAGAGAGATACAGGACTTGTTACAGGGGCATGATGTCTTTGGTAATGTACCTTCGGGTAGGCCTCCAGACCGAGGATTTGAGGACATCAGTGAGTTAGAGGAGGGTACTCGAGCAATTCTTACCACTTCATATAGGCACCCCAAGGCCTATAGAGACGAGTTAGAGAGGCATCTCCAGGAGTGCAGAGTTCGTCAGGGGAATGAGGCGGAGCACACACATCCAGTCGGATCATTACATCCTTTTCACGATCATGGGTGGGAAGGCATCCCCAAGGATTTCCTCAGCAAGTTACTGAAGATGCAAGGGAAGCATTGCATCTATGTCACGGTGGATTGAATCGCCCAGCTTGCCCACTTCTCCACCATTTATTTAGACTACTTAGCAGCGCAGGTGACCGAGTTATCTTTCAGGGAGATTTTTCATTTGTATGGGTGGCCTAAAGCCATCGTCAGAGACAGGGCGGTCAGGGAGTACTGGATAGAATGGACGGATCTATCCATGGAGGATGCTACTTGGGAGAACAAGCAGGTGTTGCAGTTTCCAGGTTTGAAGTTGCTTGAGAAAAAGCAAATTTGGGCAGGGAGGACTGTAATGTCCCGTTTTTCCTAGGCAGTCAGAATACCGTGGTGGTTTACACAGTTTCCCGTAAACCATTAGACGGATGAGCTGGGGAAACAATATTGGTAAAGTCACTTTTGAATTATAAAGTGAAACTTAGGAAAAGGACAAGTGAGTTTATCATTAATAAACCCCTCTTTGAGGATATTTCTCTCCAATTAATAATTAAATGAATATTTTAATGGAGGAAAAGGACAAGTGAAGGAATAAAAGGACGATTGAGGGGAAAAGTGACTAGGGACTATTCATTTTGGAAAATTGGATTTGGGAGAAGAGCTCGGTGAGAAAACAAGGGTTTGAGCTGGAAACCCATTCGGCACCTCGGATTCGGCAGTGAAACTATATGCCCTAGCCGTGGAATCTTGGATTCGACAGTGAAATTATCTGCTCTAACCGGGAGAATTGGAGAATCCATTCAGGGTTCTCATTGCAGACATTGACAGTGTGCTTCAAATATCTTCATCAAGAAAAGAATTTTGTTTACAGAGTCAGTGAATAAAGGGCGATTTGGGTGTTTGGCTGCGTTTTCTAGAGGGTGGAGGCTGAGTTACTCTTGGTTGGGTCGAATTTCCTCGACTTGGGCGAGTTCCCTTGCAGTTGGGACGAGTATCCATGTTGTGACAGCGTTCTTTCCATCTCCCGGCGGTCTATTGTCTATTGGGGGCGAGTTGGCATCATAAAATCGTGTGGCTTGGAGGTTGGGCGTATGCATGGTTTGGCTGCCTTGTTGACCGAGTTACCTTGTGGTCGTGGGCTCTTCTTTGGCTGGCCGTGTCTCCCTTACATCATAGCTGCGGGTTCCCTATTCTGGTGTTGCGTGGGACATCACAAAGAGGTTGTTGTTGCTTCTCATTCAACAAACAATAGCTGGCTGTGTATCTCATTCACCAGAGCTGCACGCCCCTCTTGGTATCACGTGGTTGTCAATGTTGAGGACTATGTTGGTCGATCACCCTTGGACGGTTGTTTATCATATTAAGAAAGGCGTATTGTTGAGTGGGAATTGCTAGAACTCATCCCATCAGACGGCAGAATAATACATACAAAGCGCACCTCCTTTAGCATCACATGGGGGCAGATTTGGACTGTTTCTTCATAGCTGCATGTAAGGGAAGGTTTCAGATTCCACATACCAATTATTGCTCACAAGTTTGAGAGATATTTTGATCATTTTGTTTGTAACAAGTTTAGCTACCATTATTTAATAAAATTTGCATGAGTTATTTGTCTTTGTCCATTAAAATGTGACAGTTCCTTATCATTATCTTTATGGGTTTTGTTAATGAACAAATGATACACTTGGCATTGCATGAGGGAGGCATAAGGGGTTAGATAATCACCATAACAGCAAACAAAACCAAGTGACAGGCTGCTGCCCATTAAAACTTCACCTACAGCCATAAATACTGCAGCATGCAAACTGTTTGACGAAAGTCCAACATCAGAAATTGGAGGTTTTTCCTCATTTTCACAACTTAGAATATTTCACTTCATGCGATTTTGAGCCATGACCAAAATTTATTTGAGGGCACGAAGAATAGCCTCACAAACTGTAAGATTTTTGTCAACCTCCTGAACCTTCGAGACCGCTAGCATATAGGAGAAAATTGATGGGGGATTTTGGCCATAGACTGCTTCAAAAGGATTCATGTGAGTAGTTGTATGGTAAGATGTGTTGTACCACCATTCAACTAGGGGTAACCATTGAGCCCATCGATTTTTTCACTCAGATGCAAAACACCTCAAATATGTTTCCAAACACTTGTTGACAACTTCAGTGTGGCCATCCATCTAGGGGTGATAGGCAGTGCTGAGATGCAATTGGGTGTCATGGAGATTGAACAATTCTTTCCAAAAAATGTTGGTGAAAGTGGGGTCTCAATTAGAGACAATAGAATTAGGCATGCCATGAAGCTTGAAGATATTATCCGTGAATATTTGATCCACTGTGGTGGTTGTGAAAGGGTTTTGAAGAGCACAAGAATGATCATATTTGTAAAGACGATCGAGTACCATCATAATGATTGACTTATTACTCGGTTTAGGTAAGCCTAAAATGAAATCCATAGAAATATCTCTCCAAATAGAAGGGGGAATCAGAAGCAGTTGGAGTGTGCATGGGGATTTGGAAATGCTCTCTTGTTGCGTTGATAGACCTCACATTCAGCCACAAAGGTGTGAACATCCTGTTGCATACCCTCCCAGAAAAAAAAAAAAAAAAATAAATAAATAAATAAATAAATAAATTTACCCGTTCATAGGTTTTGGTAAACCTTGAATGCCCTATTGTGAGTGAGGCATGAAGTTCAGAAAGAACTGTGGCTTTAAGTTGGCATTGTTTGCATAAATAAAAATGACCTTTGTAGTGAAGATCTTCATTATGCTAAGAGTACCCTAGAGAAACTGAAGAATTGTGTTGCAATTGGTGGAGCAGGCTAGAAATTTTGGGGTCTTGCCATTATTCTTGACGAACAACTTGGAGCCAATATAGTACAATGAAGGAGAGGGAGAAAAGGGACCCGTCTTCTTCATATTTCTGGGAAAGAGCATCAACCACTACATTTTCCTTTCCCTTCTTGTAAATGATCTCATAATCATATCCAAATGCGTCGGGGTTGAAATTTGTTGTTCCATGATATACTTGAGACTTTCATGATCAGTTTTGATTTGGAATCATTGACCTAATAAATAAGGACGTCAAAGATCCACAACATGCATAATAGATAACATTTCCTTTTCATAAGTGGATTGGCCCAAATGTCGCTCTGAAAGTTGTTTGTTGGTGAAGGCCAAGGGAATGCCATCTGGCATGAGGACGGCACCAATTCCTTTCCTGGAAGCATCACATTCCAATACAAAGTTCTTTGTGAGAATATGGGAGAGCTAGGAAAGGGGTTGAGCACATAGCCTCTTTTAAGACTTGGAAGTCATGTTCCACAGTTGAAGTCCAAATGAAAGCATTCTTTTTAAGGAGGGAGGTGAGAGGAGCTGCAATCTTTCCATAATTCCAAACAAAGTTCCTATAATAGCTCGTTAAGCCCAGAAAACCACACAATCTCTTAAGAGTTTTAGGGCAAGGCCAATCTTGCATAGATTCAATTTTCTTAGGATCCACGCAGACACCATCCTTGCCGACAATAATACACAGGTATTCTACTTCTGAGGCACCAAAGGCACATTTAGATTGTTTGAGGAAAAGTTGATGTTTAGAGAGTAGATGGAGGACTTGATTCACATGGGAGAGATGGGATGGCCAAGTTTTACTATAGATGAAAATATCATCAAAGAAAACTAAGACAAAATGACGGAGAAAAGGACAAAAGACATGATTCATAAGACTTTGGAAAGTGGAAGGAGCATTACACAATCCAAAGGGCATTACCAAAAATTCATAATGACCCTCATGAGTGCGAAATGCAGTCTTGGGAATGTCTTATTCTTTCATATAGATCTGGTGGTAGCCAGAACGTAGATCCAATTTGGTGAAGTACCGAACACCACTCAATTCATCCAAGAGGTCATCAATGACAGGAATGGGGAATTTGTCTTTGATGGTGAGTTTTTTGAGGGCATGGAAATCAGGACACATACACCAAGTACCTTATTTCTTGAGTACCATGACCACGGGGGAAGAATAGGGGCTAGTACTGTGACGGATAACACCGGCTTCTAGTAATTCATGAAAAAAAATCTCGATTTCATTCTTTTGGGCAAAGGGATGATGATAAGGCCGAACATTGGGAGGAAGACTGCCCGAGATGAAAGGGATAGAATGATCATGGACTCCACGGGAAGGGGGAAGGTATTGAGGGGTGGTAAAAACAACATGGTGCAGGAGAGGATAGATTGGAGGTCGAGATGCACAGAAGGTGTCTCAACAACATGAATGGAGTGGAGTTGGGCTATAATTCCCGAATGACCTTTTTTGAGGAGCTTTCCCATGCGATGGAAATTGATGATCTCAAGGGAGCCTACGGTGATGCCTTGGAACTTATATTGTTGTCCCTCCTATTGGAATTCCATGGTTAAGTCCTTAAAATCCATGAGAATGGGGCCTAGAGTGTGTAACCATTCGGGACCAAGAAAAATGTCACAACCCCCCATGTCTATAGAAAACATATGGGATTTCATGTGATATTGACCACTTTGGAGTTGCACATTCTCACATAGTCCCCCACATTTCATGGAACCACCATGGCAATCATGATTTGAAAACTATTGACGACACAGATCTAACAATTGACTTCTTGGGAAATGCGACGATGAATAAAGTTATGGGTGCTACCATTGTCCACCAGGATGATGACTTTCCTATTTTTTTTGTAACCAATTAATTTGAGAGTCTGGGGAGCAAAGAATCCAGTGAGGGCATTAAGTGAAATCATCAGGTGAACGTCGGGTGGGGTAAGGTCAAAAGGTGGTGGTACTTCCTCCACTAGCGGAACAACAACATCTTCTTCCGAAAGATCCTCTGTCATAGCCATAAAAATATTTTGTTCCTTACACTTGTTCCCGGAAAAATATTTGTCATCACAATTATAACAAAGACCCTTGAGTTGACATTTGGCCATTTCAACCCTGGTTAATTTTTGGATCTTGAGGGGAGTTGCAGGAGGGGAAAAATTGGTGGGTTTGGGGCGAGGAGGAAAGGAGGGTTTGAGGGTCTGGGACGACACAATCTGTTGGGCTTCCTTGGCTCGTTGATTATCTTCCAACCAAGTCTAGGGGTGTGCCATGAGAACATGGGCACGAATTTTATCTTTGAGGCCACTGATAAAACATTCCCTAAAGAAAGCATCTGACATGCCCTTCGTTCTGAAATCCAAGCACTCAAATGCGGCAATAAAGTCTTTCGTTGTCCTAGGCTTCTTTAACTTGGTCAAACGGCCTAAATGGTGGGTGTCAGAGTCAAAGTGGTCATAAAGTTTGGCCACAAACTGTGTCCAAGCAAGATACCCTTGGCATGCCTTTTTTCACCATTGCCACCATTTCCATCGTGTCGGATCCAAATTTAAGACACCATAATGAAGCTTGACTAAATCATCATTAATTCCATGCAAAGAGAAATAATGTTCCATTTGGGTGACCCAGTCTGTAGGATCTGATCCATCAAATCTGTTCACCTCAATTCTAGGAGAGTTGAGGTCTCGGGAAAAGTGGGTAGTATGAGGGCCTTGGTAATGGGAAGAGTCATGGTCATCCTGATTAGATGGTTGTTCAGAAGAGGAAGGGTTCTGGGAATGGCCCAGGAAGTGTTCTTTGAGGTCTTTGATGTAGGAACATGTTCCTTGAGGTATTTGATGTGGGAACATTGTTCCTTGAGGATCTCAATAGTTGAATTGATGGAGCCAATGTTGGCACTGAGATACTTGATGTCTTCCTCGTGCTGGTTGTTTTCAGCAATCAAGGTATTGAATTTTTCGGTTCGTGTGGTAGTCATTTGGACAAAGGAGTAGGAAAATGGTATAGGGGAAAGAAAAGGGATCTGGAGGGATGGGTGGGACCACTGAGAAAAAGGGTGTCAAAGGATATGTACCACTACGATTAGAGAGAAAAGGAGGATCCAAAGGGACAAGAGCCAAATAAGGGTGTCGGAGACGGGTCGAGTCCAAAAAAAATGTGTTAAAAATGATAGGTATCACTGGAATCGGGGCGAAGAGAGGAACCTAGTGGGATAGGTCCCAAATAAGTGTGTCGGCGGGAATAATATTGTAGTGATGAAATGCCCAAATTCTTAACAGGAAGAAATGTGTAGTAATTTCGCAACCAAAATGAAAAAGGGACAGTTGTGCGGCAATAGATCTTGTTTGTTATGTTTTTGTTTCCGTCCTCAAGGGTAGGATATTCATGGTTTCTACATACAAGGGTTTGTCCTGTGTTATAGCTCTCTGATATACGTGCGGGGTCCAACAGTAGTACTCGGCCCAATATCTCGGGGCACCAACTAAGGAGGCTAGACCATGCCCTTAGCCATACAACCCGACTACCCAGGTACTAGAGAGTATCTTCTCGAGTTTTGTTCTCGGTGGCACTATAGCAGTCAGGCAGCCGATCGGTTTATCTATGGAGGGCTTCAAAAGATCTAGGTCGATCTGTATACATGTGTTGTCTAACGCGCTACCACTCGAAGGGGTACCAACATGGGTTACAAGGGTGGCCAATAGATGTGCGCTTAGGTATCACTTGTATTACCTGTGTGTATGACTCCCCGATCGCAGGTTTATGCACGTAACGACATATCTCTATAGCTTTAAGACGTCGGAATACGTCTCTACCCTAAAAAAAAATAACCGACAATTTTATGTCGAGGAAGGTGCTCTGATACCACTTGTAGTATTCCAGATATAAAATAGTATGCAGAACATAAATATTTAGCTAGAAATGACAAAGAAACAATGATATAACCAAAGCAATACCAGAATAATACCATAATAATACCAAAATAACACCAGAAAGAGCACTTTGATTACTGATAGCAATTTTCACTTTCCTCTTCGAGGGGGAAACCTCCAACAAAGCAGAGCTCTATTACAATAATATCCAAGACAATATTTCTCATACCCTCTACTTCTATTTATACTCTATCTATCCAAAAGAACAATCTAGAGGAAGATCCTTCTAGAAGCGGAAGCTTCTATTAGGTCTTCTTACATTTGACTTATTCTTCCTTATTTCTAGGCCTTATTAATATTGGTCTTTATTACATGGAATTATAGTATTCTAACTACGTGAGAGGTTAGGGAGGTTAGGTCCCTAACACTATGCGCTGCAGAAGTTCGAACACTACTTGTTAGGTTCACACTTTAAGATGTACATCGACCATTTTGTGTTGAGATATCTAGTCAACAAGCCAGTGTTGGGGGAAAGGATTTGCAGATGGCTCCTATTGTTTTAGGAATACAACTTTGAAGTATTAATAAAACCAAGTAAACTCAATGCAAGACCAGATCACTTGTCACGCATACTCTCGGGAGAAGAGGCATGAAACCTAGATGATAGCTTACCAGATGCACAACTATTTTCGGTTAAGATGGTGGACGATTATGTTGCAGATATTGTACAGTTATTAAGTACAGGGATGTCCGCCTCAAACATGATGATTGTGTAGAAAAAGCAGTTTCTAGTAAAGGTTGCGGACTACCAATTAATTGCAGGAAGTCTATATAAGTTGGGCGCAGATAGAATATTGTGACGTTGTGTGGTCGAAAACGAAAGACTAATTGTATTGGCAAAAGCGCGGGACATGATAGAAGGAGGAAATTATGCAGGTAAAGACACTGCACAAAATATCTTACGCACAGGACTATGGTGGCCTACACTCCACAAGGACGCAAAGGAATATTATCAGACATGTCATGTTTGTCAAAGGGTTGGAAAGGCCTCCAGAAGGGACGAGATGCCATTGAATCCACAAGTTACATTACAAGCTTTTGATAAGTGGGCCATAGACTTCATTGGACCAATCAACCCACCAGCAAGAAGATCAAGGGCTAGGTACATCATTACGACAACAAAACATCTGACTCGATGGGCAGAAGTCACGCTAGTTATGAATTGTAGTGGAGAAATTGATCTGCACTTTTTGTTCGAGAATATAGTAACTCGATTTGGATGTCCAAGAACATGGATGAGTGATCAAGGGACACACTTCATCAATAAGACCATAGTAGCTTTGACCAAAGAATTCCAAATTCACCATCAGAAGAGTACATCGTACCACCCGCATACCAATGGCACAGTGGAAGCATTCAACAAAATCCTCGAGAATGCACTGACAAAAATCTGCAACGTAGGAAGAGATAACTGAAACTTAAGAGTCCATGTTGTATTATGGGCATACATGACAACCAACAAGAAATTGGCAGGGAAAACACCTTTCCAGTTGTTATATGGGAAGGAGGCAGTGATGTCGATGGAGTTTATTGTACCGAGCCTGCGCATCACAATTATCATGGATCTTTCATATTCTGGCACAATACAGGAATGACTATCACAACTGGTACAACTTGAGGAGGATAGATTGATCACAGAGTTTCACTCGCAGGTTCAAAAGGCATGGGAGAAAGCATGGCATGATAGACACATTAAGTTGAAAAAAATCCAAGTAGACGACTTGGTACTACTATATGATAGTAAATTTATATATCACCCAAGGAAGTTTTGTATGCACTAGTTAGGGCCATATGTGATCAAGAGAAGGTGACAAAGGCAGGTGTTGCGCAGTTGGAAATACTTAACGGAGAAGCAATGAAAGGAAGGGTGAACGAAATTCAGCTAAAACTCTATCAAGAGGGCTCGCAATCTGCGCAATAGGAGGAATGGCGCAATCAAAAAAAAAGGAGGAGTGTGCGCATAAAGTATGACAATGGGAACCGCACATATAGTTGCAAATGTTCCAACCAAGGAGACCCGATGAAAAAGCAATGAACTATGCCTTAATAATTGCGTCATCCCACGCGACAAGACCGTTGAAAGTATGAAAAGGGCGGAAATGACAGTTACGAGCGGATAAGGACAAGTCATAAAACAATTTTCATAACAAGGCATAAAACCACCATAAGGCCAAGTCATAAATCCCTCATAATGACAGGGAATAAAATAAAAACGTCGTTGATACGCATGATAGAGGGGGAGTACAAGGCGGAAATCCAATAAGGGATTTGGCAATAAAGAACCATTAACGCAAACACCTGTCACACTACAGGAAGATGAGACAAGAGGGAAGGTGCAAAGACCAGTGCACAGCTGGAAAAAGGGTATAAAAGCAGCCAAGGCTGCTAAACGTGGGCTATTGTTACTTAGCAGTACAGTAGAAACAGAGAGCACAAAGGTAGAACGAGATAAAAAGCTACAACACTTGTCAAAGACTACTTAACTACCGAAATGGCACCACCCAGAGCCACAGGAGCAATAGCAGTTGTACCAAGGAAGAGTCACAGCAGAGCTCTAGCAGCCAAACCAAAGATTGAGGAAACCCCTTGTCCATCCTCATCGGAGCTGAGGTTTCCTTGTGACTACATACCGCCTAGAAAGGATGACGCCCTACCGGTCACACTGTAGAAGACTCCAGACTATACGATGGTAACCCCAGACATTCCATAGGAAGTCATCATTGACGAAGACATGCTCGGGAAGGTACCCCAATTCAAATATGAAGACCATGACTTTATTGATCTGGCGAAGTTCCCTGAACTTGTGCCCCATGAATACCTGGAACTCAAAGTAGATCCACTTACATAGGAGAGCATACCAGTTACCAAGGTTTGGGCTATAGGATTGGAGCGAGTAGGCCTCCTCCACCTATTCGATATCCCACACTTCGAATGTAGCAACAAAGTCAATGCATGTGTTAAAATCCTCTTATCTTGCGTGCATGGCGAGTACATGTTGTTGGATAAGCCAATATCTATTGACACAGACTTGATAGCAAGAATCATTGGGCTTCCAACCCAGGGGGGAGACCTTGCTCTGTTATTTGCAGATAAAAAGAAATATAGAGCATAGTTAGAGGCTATGTGAGTGAAATTTTGCACGGATAGAAGGGTGTGCAGCATGAATGTGCCAACTATATGCGACCCAACCATTCAAATAGAGACACGGATGTTAGCATGCAAAATGCTACGAAAGTGGAGGAAGGATCAAGTATTAGCAGGGGTAATAGTTGTGGCATAAAAATGTGTAGAAGGCACTGCAATGAGATGGGCACCATTCCTATTGAACCAGTTCCTACTGGATTGCTTTGAATCCCAAGATAAGGGACTGGAGTGTCACTACCCTTGGCTCCTAATTTTGATTTCCTTCACAAGATGGGGAGAGTCGGAGGATGCACAGTTCTTAGGGTTGAGAGGGAATCCATGCATAGCGGCAAAGGATCAGAAATTTTGGTTTTCAACAAACAAGAGA
Source organism: Picea engelmannii (assembly GCA_009831015.1). Lineage (NCBI taxonomy): Eukaryota > Viridiplantae > Streptophyta > Pinopsida > Pinales > Pinaceae > Picea > Picea engelmannii. The sequence continues at coordinate 174,468 of ML787343.1, read as the reverse complement.
AGACAAATGGACAACGACATAGAATTATTTCTCTATGCTTAAACGATTTGACAAAGTATATGGAACGCACCACGCATGTCACCACAGTTGGTGGAGGAATATGGACTAGTCACGGAGTTTCATGCAAAGAGGTATCACATGTACATTAAATCCAAGAAGGATCCAATGGAGGAGTGGGTCCAAATAAAATAAGATAACAGAAGAAGACATCCAAGTGTTCATGCGTGATTGGGAACCAGACTAGAAGGTCCCAACACAAGGGGATACAACAACACAACAGGGGAACATGGAGGCGGCACAATGCACAAATGTAGAGATGGACCCTCCAGACAATGGGGCAAAGGACACCAATCAAGGAAATGGCACAGAGGACGCACCAGAAATAGAACCAACAGACCAACCTCAACAACCCCCACCTAAGACAAGGAATAAACGACAGGTCCAAAGCACAGGTCCATCTACGCGAAAGAAGAAAAAGTCCCAAAAGATACCAACCGTCTACACACTAACAGATGACGACATGGATAGAATTGGTTACCGAATAAGGGATTCCACAGAGGAAGTCCTCGACGAGACCACAAATAAACATGAAGAACTACAAACGAATGTGCAAGACCAATATCTGTTGTTACAACAATTATTGGAATCAGTATAATTGGCACTTGCACAAGGATCTGACACATGCCAAGAAGGCATAACAAAGGAAGTACAGACTGTGGTACCCGCACAACTGACAACAGAGCACAGAGTGATCTAGATCCCAGTAGAGAAAATCAGGTTACCCAACCCCGAAATACAAGAGAAGCTACAAGGAATAAGTCACATGGACCTATTCATGTCACAAATGCCCATGGAATTATTACAGGGTTTGCACATAGGGATCACAGAAGAACTACATCTTTGAGCAGACACCGCATATAGTGAATTAGATAAAGAAGAAGCTGAGAAGGCGAAACTATAAAAGCAATGTGCCACTGCAGTACAAGAAAAGTGCGCAGTAGAAAAACAAGTGGAACTTGTAGTAAAAGAGAAGAGTGAGGCTGAAGGAAAGGCAGAGAAATCCTTGAAAGAGAAGAGCGAGGCAGAAGTCAAAGTCGAGAAAGCCTTGAAAGAGAAGGGTGAGGCAGAAGCAAAGGATGAGAGAGATTTGAAGGAAAAGGACGAAGTCGAATGATTGGCAGAGAAAATCCAAACAACAGCCCAGAACCTATACAAAGAAGTCTCAGAGTACCATTGGTAGTAGAGGCCACAATAGAAGAGAAGGTATCCAAGATAAGCATAGTCATCAAGGGACTTTGGAACAAGATCATCGAGCTAGAACTGCGCACACTATCAGGGACACCACCAAAAGAAAGAGAACAAAGGGAAAGAACGGCTAAGACATCGGTGGAAAATATCAAAATCTTGGAACATGAATGCATTAAGATGTGTGACGAAGGCACACGCATTTGGAAAGAGCTTACTACCAACCTAGAGTTGCAAGCACTGGAAGAGAAAATAAGGACTACACATGAACAAGTGCATCAGGCTAATGAGCGCATAGATACTCTACCACCAGCAGAAAGAATGACATCAATCCTAGCTAACAGGAAATTATACAGTGCAGTGGAACAAATGAAGTAAGAACAAAGGAAGATCACACTGAAATTACAACCACTACAGGACAAAGCCCTCAAGGTACTAGAATTTCTAGATACTATGCAAAGCACTACAACACTAGCAATGCAAGACACCGAGGCCAAACTTACTTTTTGACAGCGCAAATGATGGAAGAAATATCGAACAAGGAAGCAGAACTAACATCAGCAGTACAAACAACAAAGGACACCCTCCATAAATTTACTAAGGCATGGAGGAGTGTGATACAAAAGACCTAAGTAGCTTGGGATGAGCCACAGGTGAGTGTTGGGGGGTTGTTGGTCAGGCAGCTTTGGAGATGGAATAGTGACAAGAGACAAGGTACAAGGAAAAGGTGCAAGAAGAGAGAAGGAAGAAGAAGATCAAGAAAAGAAATGAAAGAGGAGAAGACAGGGGACAAGAAAGAACAGCTAGCGCAAAATCCAAGAAAACTAGTCGAGCATGAGGTGTATCGAGCTCATAATGAGTTGGCACCATCCAAGCATGAGTTGTAGCCAACTCACAATGAGGTTTCAAAAGGACCTAGTCATATAATGAAGTACAATCTAATCTTCCATGATAATTGAAGTCATATAGGTATCGGTACGATGAAAGGAAACAACAGGTATGAGGTGTTGCTACTGTGAATTGGAGGTCTTCTACACTAGCCATTGATGGTGCAAGTCTTCATCATGCGAATAAAGGAATTGAAGTTGAACACAATGAGACTTCATTTGATTACCAGTCATTGAGGTATACCATTAACAAACACGAGACAACTCATTGATGATGAAATTAGGCGTCAAGGCACTGAGTACATTCAACAAGTGTGAATAAAGGTGTTGAGGTCAAAAACTTGAGAAATCCATCGAACATGAGACATTGATGTATTCCCAATTGTCAATGGAGAGAGAACCTGCCACTAATGAGTGCAAGCCTCTAGGTACTAATATGACTCTAGATCTTGATTCTAGAATAAATGAGTTGAAGTCGATGGAATGAGATCTACTGAAAGGAGAGCATTAAGGTATCTCTCATCATCCAACATGAGGTACAAGCAAACACTTTATGATTAGGAAGAACTCAAACAAACAGGATATGCACGAACCGATGACCATGTTTGTCTCTCGCGTGCACTAGATGCAAGTAGTACACAAAAGAGATCTTTTGAGTAACAACCAACAATGAAAATTGTCGATAGAGGCGAGGAAACCACCAATAGGGTCTAATGAAATCCAAGACACTACATGAATCCCAATGTGTGAATATATTTCTTTCCATCAAACACAAGGGAAACCACCCAGTCAACGACCAATAAAGATATGTCATTTGTTGGGTTCAAGGTCAACTACCAATGATGAAAGTAGTCCCAGGATGCTAAGTACGACAACAACTTCATATGATTTTGAGATTCACTTCTAAAGAAATCGTTGACATGCAAAGTCAAGAATTCTAAGAAATGGTCGACACAAATTTAGACTTCCTTTGAACCAGGGCATGAGACAGATGGATAACTCAGGAAGCATAGACTCAAGACTGAACATTGACAAAAGTTTGTGATTCAGGAGGCATCGACAAACTCTCCATAGGGGCTGGAAGAATAACCAATCGGAAGAGTAAAACTCTGAGTAACAAGTTCATCTTTCTAACGCCATACTAAACCCAAACCTTTGATGAATGTACTCAAAAATTTGTGTTATATTCAAAGGCGACACGATAGTTGCTGATAGAAGATAATATGTTTTTCCTACCCTTCTTATATGTGTGTGTGTATGTGTGAAAGAATGTTATGATACAAGAGAGGAAACAAATGTTGCAAACAAGCCAACTAGTTCCATACAATGGAACATACCTATGTTCGATGAAAGGGAACACATGCAGGATATGGACACTCAGGGGGATGTTTCCGCTTGGGGTAAAGGGTGTTAAGCTGCAAAGGATATATGGAAGGAATTGATTGGCAAATGTTGAGAATTGTTAGGGAAATAGACTTATAACGAGAAAGCGGGAGCCGACATTAGACTCAACAATGCACACAAGATAATGAAATGCAATTACAACTTGACATTAGGAAAAAACATAAAACAATACCAAGGAAAACTCTTCTAGACAATGGTGACTAGAGTGTTCATTTTTCGTAATTAGTCTCTTTGGTCCGAAAAAGGGGTAAACTTGTACAAAATAGACATCCTTTCAAATCCATTTAACGAGTGTGAAAGACAACAAGTTCAATCGACAATCTTTTCAATATTAAGGAGTCTGAAAAGAGCTTAACTAAGACTTTTGGATGTTGCGGTGAGCAGCATATAATGGGGGAGTCCTGTAGGTAATGGCCAGAACGTAGATTGAGTAAGAAGAATGAAGTTCAAACGCAATGTCATGGTGGGGCTACACAAGACTCCCAAGCCTAATAGAAAACTTACAGCATGGGTGCCAAAATGCAAAGGGGGTCTAAGCTAGGATGCCCATGGAAGGTAGGCTCTACCACGTGAATTGCAACACTTCTAAACAACATAGAAAGTTTTGTGTCGCAACTTAGTGAGGTTCTTCCTAAGGCAAAATGATACAAGAAACGGATAATGCAAAAATGCATGGAGGGGGAAATCTAACCTATATGTCAGTTTCGAGATCATGACCTGTCAGAATGGATAGACATAAAGAAACGTACCAAAAAAAATTCTCCAGAGTCTTATATATAAGACCAAAAACACATCCCCAGGAGTTAATAAGTCTAATATAACAACCTCTAATAAAACACATGTTAAGGGATACGAAACTTAAAAACAAGAAAAACTACAAGTACAATATGTACAGAGGACCGCATAGCCTTACGACTTATGCATAGTAGCTCCCCAAGTAGAGCCCATTGCTAGGCTTAGGACAAGGGCTTCTTTGGTAACCAAATTGTAAAGTCTCCAGTTCAGGAAAAGGTCGAAAATCCAAAATCATAGCTTCAAGGATAGCCTCATCTCAAGTCAAGTCAACATCCGTGAAACTGGGGCTCGACAACTCACAAATACAGGGGCTCAACAACTCACAAATACCATGGCTCGAGGTCTCACAAACAATAGGATCAAACTCAAGAGGAAATGTCGGATTACTCATGCCCATAGGGGGAGGTCATGGCTTCTGTGCAGGTCTTCTGTCGAAAGCCAGCAGCTCATTGGTAGTTGACACAAGCTTGGGAGAACCCAAAACTTGCCAAGCCGGGGAGCATAAAATACTTGCAGATGATCCTTCATCTATAATACATCGACGAACATCTATTTTATTAACTCCAACCATTGCTTGGAAGGGTGCAGAAGAAGGAAGGTGAGGCTCTACAAGATCATTCCAATCAAAGGAAACCATCCTAGGAATTGGAGGGAGCTTACTCAGAGAGAGTGGAATGCCCCCTTATTCAGAAGGTATTGAACTAGAAATGTTAAGGACATGGTCGAAAGACACATCACTCCCCAAAAGAAGAATGGTATTGGCTGAAGATTGCATCGGCAATGTCACTTCCTTAGAATTGTCACTCTCCAAGAGGAGAGTGGGATTGATCGAAGATTGCATCAACATGACCACTTCCTCAACCATTAGTTGAATAGGATGCGAGACAACATGGTCAAGATATGCATCACCCCCCAAAACAAGAGCGGTGTCGGTAGAATATTGCATTGACATGACCGCTTCCTCAACCATTAGTTGAATAGGATCTCGTACCACGACAATAACAAAGCACAAACGAGTTAGGTGATCTCCTTTGCAAAGTCTACAGAGGAACTTGGGCTTACATCTTACACGTCTAGGCTTCCCAATCGTATGAATTCCCCCAACATGACTTGTAGTGGCTGGTGACATGCTCCTAGTATGACTTGCAGAGGCTAGTAGTTGATCACCAACAAGACTTGCAAAGGTTGTTGACGAATCCCCAACATGACTAGCATAGTTTGGTGATGTTTTTCCAATATGACTACCAATGATTAGAGTCGTGCCCCCAGCACGACTTGCAGCGGCTTGTTGCTTGCCCCCATCATGACTCACAACCACTGATTGCTTGTCTTTAACATGACTCGCAGAGGTTGTTGACGAATCCCCAACATGAATAGCAAAGGTTGGTGACATGAAAGGTTGTGAAGGTATCATCCCAAATGGGAACACTTGAAAGGAAAAACGATATGATACAGATTACCCATGTGAGGATATACAATGCCCCTTGACGAAGGAACTCTATGTGGGGGGTTGCCCATAGAAAATTGATTCCACCCGGATGTAATACCAAAGGTTAGAGGAGGATTTTCCATGAGAAAAGCATTCACATGAAAAGGCATTGTGGAGGACGAATAGACGGAGGGGATATATGAAGTAGAAACACCGCCCATATGTCCATTCCATCCCTGGAAATTATAACTAGGCTTGGGTCCGAAAGAAGGAGGATTCCAACCCTCCATCGTAGGAAACGACTGAAGGATATGACCCCCAGGAAACGATTGAAGGATATGACCCCCACCGAACGGGAAAGGATTATAAGGAGGTGACGTGCCCCTTGGCCCAAAACTAGTATTGGTGTTAGATGTCAACATGTGCGGAGTCATATTCGTCGTACCAAAATAAAAAGGATTAAAGGCCAGAGGCATCGACTTAGCACTGTAACTAGGCATCCTGGTTGAAAAGGTGCCAGGGGGAACGGAGACCGATTATGACGAAGTCATGCTTTCGAGAATATAAAGGGATTCGTCCCCATGGACTGGGTTGCACTCATGGACTAGGTAGCACTGACTAAGGGAGTCCCTGAAATCCAAGTAAGTGATGATGAGGGAGTTGTGGGGACTCCACTAACCATAGCGGAGGTTGGAGTCGAATCAATACTCATATTTGAATCAGTGCTCATGATGGGATGATCGTGAGCTTGAGCAACGGAGATGTACGTACCACGTTTACTAACTCTACGCCTTTTAGGAGGTGGTTTTGGTATCAGACCAAACTGTGGTAACTGATTCAATAGCTGACGAACCTGGCAGGGAGGCTGGTCTCACTCCACGATGACTCAAAACTCATGACACAATGCAAAATCCTAAGGCCAACTAATATACAAAGAGCACACTTCTAAATAAAACTAGAGGCTAATGCAGGGAAACATGATAGGATCGATGAAAGGGACCTTTCGAACTAAAGGTATGCCTCTCCCAAGAGGGGATGAGACTCTCGAACAATAGAGTGGAGGTAACAAAATCAGTTATAAGTACCCTCATGGGCTTCACAGCGCAATCGGTCAGAGCCCTTCGCAAAGAAAAATCTCTATAAAGTTTGTGTGTTGTCTGGCCCCTATCAGATTTAGGGTCTGAGAATAACCCATGCAAGCAACCTATGTGGATACCTAGGTCAGACAACTAAGTTCACCACGGTATAACTAATGCTCAGGCAAGCAGTCGCAAGTCTGTTCCACAGTATGGGAAAGGTAGCTAAGCTCGAAGCTCAAGAAGCACCAAGGTACTCCAAGAACCCCCAAATACGAATAGAACCCCAAAATTATCTCTAACGCTAGGAAGCCATTAGAGGGTTATCTCTACAACCAACTTCGTGCAACCTCGTGCTTAACTCTGGTGTTAGTGGAGCCTCCCGAGGAAACCATTATACAATGGGTTTCACCACTCCCTGAACAAACACCTATGTTGGGTTTTGTAACCTTAGAGAAATTTACTCACAAAATCCTACTCCAAGGCCCTAAATCCTAAACTTGTTTGTGTACCCTAAAAAATAAAATCGTTCTAATCAATTTTAATTATTGCGCATTAATTTTAATGGTTTTTGTTTACTCAAGAGGTATGATCGTGAAACTAATGGTGTTATGACTCAAGATAAGAAAGAAATGCATGTAAAAACACTGTTAAGTACTAGTCTTGTTTTTCAAAAGAAATGGTATGCTTCAAAATGTTGTGCACAAGATGCAGTCTTTTCAATTTCAATGACAATGCAATCTTTCCTAAAATGCCAAGACTAATGCAATCTAGACAAAAGTGCAAATACTTCAAGTGAAATGCAAAAAAAAAAATGTATTTTCAATATAAGGGAATGAAAATGCAAAGAGTGAATAAACAATCTCTTGGATAGACCCTACTGCAAGCACAAGAAGACAAGCCAAGCAGGACACCAAGAAGCTACAACTCACACCATAATGCAAGGACTAAAAATGACAAGAAACAAGTTTGTCAAAAATTTAAGAATAATACAGTTTCTTATCACTCTGCAAACACTCAACATGTGGGACATAAACCCAAGAAGACTCAACAACACTCAAAACCGACCCAACAAACATCACACTGAGCCAAAAAGGCTTAGAAAAATATGTATGCAACTGTTCAAGGAACAGAAGCGTATGTACGCGATTGTTCAGGGAAAACCTGCGTATTCCAAGAAAAACATTGACTAGGTAAAGACTAGGCCAAGCAACTCAGATATAAAGCAATGTAGTGTTGTTAAGCAACATGCAACACAAAAACTCAGGCAAACAAAGAGCAATTAAAGAGAAAAATCACCAACCCCAAAAGGAGAAAGCCCCGGTGGAGTCGCCAATTCTATTACAAGGAATAACTCTCTATGGCTTGGGGTAGGACCACAACAAACGAAACGACACCTAGAAATCAACTCAAAACTCAAATATGCTAAATAAATGGAAATGCCAACAAAGAGAAGGCTAGAAGCCTACCTCATGGACATTCATAGAAAACCACTGTTGAGCTCATGATCTAATGCTTGATACCTACAACTTGTCCTCAACATCCAAGATACACAAGCATATGGAAAATATATAAAATGTTAGCATATAAACTAGCATAATCCATTAACATGTATAACAAATTTAGCCATGGAAAATAATAAAAACATTTACAACATATACTATATACTTGGACGAGAAAAGAGTATTTCTATTAATATAATCAACAAGAGTACATAAGTGACAACCTCTTGTATCAATAAGTCGTCGGAACTAAGAAACTAAGTCCTCCACCTAGTTCACCACTTCAATCCTCCACGAGAAAAGCTCACAAGTGCTAGGAGTAATTGGATTCCTCCTTCACAGGATACGGAGAGCTTGGAGGTTGAACATAAGGCAAGTTCATACTTAAAAGACTAAGGTATGTAGACTCAAGGATGTAATATGAGGCAAAATTTCTCCAAAATGTACTTGCTCTCTTCTTTTTTCTCTTAGGATTGTATATGGCTCAATTATAGCCTCGAAAAGGAATTGAAGGGTCGAATAGGAGCATTTCCAACATATGAAAGACCAAGGGTTATGGATCCCGTGACTTGGCATGGGAAACTCGAGAATTTTTTTAATTTTGAACACAAAACCCGATGTACGTAGGTTGTAATGGAGCAACCTACATATACACAAGTTGTATAACTGTAGTCGGCATATATGTACAAAAATTTGAATTTTTGACTTTGGATTGAACAAAATGAGAAAATGAGTCTACATAGGAAAAAGGAAACCATCAAAATATGATACATAGAGTGTGGCAAATTACTATAACAATATTCTCAAACCCATGGACCCAAAATGGTTTATCAAATTTAGTGAAATGATATGTTACGTATGTAGAGGGAGTCATGAAACTTTGAAGGAACCTAAAACTCATCAAACTTGACAACTCCCACAAATTAATAAAATGTGTCAAGATTTTGTGCACATAGGGCCTAAAAGAGAAGGAAGTGTTGAAAATAAAAAGTAGACACGTAAACTACATTCACTGAAAAAAACACATGTGGCAACTACATCAATATGAAAGAACCATGTGACAACCACATCGATATAAATCAATGTTCGTTAGACATAATGTAGATAAATTAGAAATTGTCGTGTGGTAGTAGGATCCAACATATATGACTTTGCGTAATAAAGCATAATTATATCTTTTGTATTTTTATCACTTGTTTACTCACAAACTGTTTGATGGAGTTCGGAACTGTAACATTCATAATACTATGAATACAACAAGTTCAGTTATTTTGTTTCAGATTTATTTATTTATTTTAACTTTTTTTCTACAAATTTATGATTGGTTGTTTTAAATATTCATTGTGATGGCAGGTACTTGCTCAAAAGAATCAAAACGTACTTGTTCAAAAGAATCAAAACTTTGGTTTTAGTTTTATTCAACTTTTTTCCTTCAAATTTATGAATGATTGGTTGTTTTAAATATTAATTGTGATAGCAGTTGTTCAAAAGAACTCAAACGTCATTATTGGTTGTTTTAAATATTAATTGTGATGGCAGTTGTTCAAAAGAACTCAAACGTCATTGTTACTTGTTCTAAAGAACTCAAACGTCATTATGGATGATAAAGAAGCAAACTCATTAGGATATAAATATATTTTTTAATCAAATAAATAAAAATGAAATTTCTTCAAATGAGACTTTTTAACTATTATATTATGAAATTAGTGGTTGCATTCTGCTTACATTATTGAGTTGAAATTAGTGGTTTTGCATTTTGCTTGTATATTTTTTAATTAAATAAATAAAAATGAAATTTCTTCAAATGAGACTTATGAAATTAGTGGTTGCATTCTGCTTACATTATTGAATTGAAATTAGTGGTTTTGCATTATTGAATTGAAATTAGTGGTTTTGCATTTTGCTTACATTATTGAGTTGAGTTGACTCTGGAAATTTTTAGCGTTTACCGTAGTTCTGGACATATCCATAAGTAGCAAACCATGAACAACCCAAGCCAAGTTAATTTATCTGTAAACAATCTTGATATTGATATAAATTAAAGAATAACTACTCAGAAAGGAACCAACATCAACCTCGTATCTAAGTAGGAATGCTTCACAATTATACAGAAATCGAATTGAACCAACATCAACCTCGTATCTAAGTAGTATTGCCTCACAAATTATACAGAAATCGAATTGAAGACAATGGAGCAGCTTATACTACCTCGGAGGATGACAGACTGGTAGCTTTGCAGAGTGTACCAACATGATTTTCTTAAAAAATACAATAAAATATCCATAAACCGAATAAAATGAGTAGATTTAGCAAGGATGAAGCTCCCGAGTGGAACCTCAAAATTGTTGTTGAGGTGCAAAAGTTAATAGAAGAGTTTTAGGTGCAGCAATAAGGATGTGGTGGAGACAAAGTGACACTTTGTCACGAAATGTGTAGCCTACAAAGATATCCGCAGTCAGTATGAAAACAGCTTAAAAGTCGACAACATGCACCAGCTATTTGACGAAGATAAGATCAACCAGATTGCTAGTCTTCTAGTCAAGATTCACAGCATAAGATCTGACATCAAAAAGTGTGAAAATGAATTAGGGCTGTTATTCTCTTGGTCCCTTGAAACTGTCCAGACTCATAGACGTCATTGAAATCAATCAATACGTCATTAAAATCAATCAATCAACACAAAGTTGAAGAAAAATACCCTTAAAATCAATCAATCAACGCAAAGTTGAAGAAAAATGCCCTTAAACAGTTCAGACTCATGACTCATGTACATCATTAAAATCAATCAATCAACTCGTTAAAATCAATCAATCAACGCAAAGTTGAAAGAAAAACAGAAAAACGCAGGGAAAGGACAAGATGAAAAGACGAAAGCATCGATGAGGGAGAAGGCTCGACACATCAGTCAACTCTATACCCCAGGAACAGAGTCGACAGGTATGGAAAGAAATCCACGAGATAACGGCTAGAGTGACAATGGGGAGGAAGGCTAGGAAACGGGCGAAGGAAGCCAACACTGCCCGAATGCCAAAACATCACCAAAGCCCGAGAAGAACCGACGGTAGAGGTACAACACAAAGGGGGACCAAAACAAAAAAATAACGAAGTCACAACCGATAAAAGCCCAAAGAAACAATTGGGAGAAACCATCGGGAGGAGGTACCAAAGACGAGGAACTTCTGGAATCTGTCTCAGCGATCATGCCAGGCGGAAGGATAAGGGCAAAGACACTAACAGTAATAAAAAGGAACAGGGGAAGAAACAACATGACAAAGACAGAGAGAGCAAAGGGGACAAGGAAACACCGACAAGGGGCACTTCTACGAGAGAAATCTTAAGACTGCAGCGGATACAAGAAGGAACACATCTACCAATGCTCAAGCGATATCAAGTTTGGTAACTTCGAACACAAAGCCCTTAAACAATATCCTTTGAATATTTGAACCGGTAATGCTAGGCTTGAGGTACTGGGGAAATGAAGACGAAAACTATCATCAATGCAGTGATGGCAAGAGAAAAAAAGAAGATAAATACGAGACAAAACGCATTGAAACAAGGTTCGATGAACACGCGTATCCTAAAAACTGCCATGGCAATTCCAAAAGGAGGAAAATAAGCCTAGACTTGGGGGTAGCCAATTACGAAATCGCCATTGCCTGAACAAAACCTTCATCAAAGACAACATAGCAACACTTTGGTGTACTTTAGCAGATGCTCAACAAAAATATCAGGCCCTGCAAGTAGAGGCCAAGAAAAAAGACAACAACATAAAGGAATAGAAACACAAAATGTATAACATTATATAGTTACCGGAGTCTCATTTCCGACAGCGGAAGTCCTGAATGGTAGCTTCATGGATGAATAATAAGATAACATACCAAGTCAACGTCAGGTAATTACAGCAACTCGTATCCGGTTTCAAGTGCAATAAAGGAGATTGCGCGAAACTCTGACACGTGCAACAATCAAGGTACTCAAGCAACAAACGAAGTATGTGCATCAAAGAATGATTGCAAGGAAATTGCTGAACAGATCACGAGTTCTCAGTGGAAGCTCGAAAATAACATCTTCCAATTGACCGAGTTCTACCGCACACTGCATAAGTTAACAGTGGAAAGGATGCAGTGAACGCTTTCAAGCCCAATAGGAGACTAAGCAAGCGCTGATGAGATGAAAACATTGGAACATGACCCCTATCAAAATGGAAGCCAAACAATGTGCGAGACACAAGGTCTCTGACATGCATCTTCATCTGGGAGTGACATTGTTCGAAGATCACGATGGGGAAAACCAAACATTTGCCCATGTGCAATTCAAGGAAGCGATCGAAGACGAAGCACGAGAACGAGGTATCGGACGAAGGATGGAGTGACAAATACGTCCAACGATGCGCTGAAAGACTGGCATTCACCAGACAGAGCTGACAAAAGCTGCTAGAGTCCAAGAAGCCCTGGATGAGATCATAGTTAAATACAATGCACTCCTGGAAGAAAATTCCACCGAGAAGAACCTAAAGAAACATACAAGGGCAGCGCATGCAGAAATAATCAAGTTACAAACAAAAAAGAGCTAGCCGTAGACAAGTAAAACATACATCCCAAATTCCAATAAAGAGGATAAGGTAGTGCGAATAGCAGAACCGAAATCAAGTCCGTAGACAAGGAAAAGTCCAACATACAGCCCAAATTCCAATAAAGAGGATAAGGTAGTGCGAATAGCAGAACCGAAATCAAGTGCAGTGACTGACAACCTTATCAAACAACTCTCGACAACTTTCCACGAGGTATCAAAATACTTAGCAAGAAACCTTACTAAAGGTTAAATAGGGTACCTTATAGCAGAATAGAGCAACCAAATCAACCTACTTGAGCATAAACCATTAAGAGCAAATACCTTGTTGACATTAATGGGACAATATACAAGAATAGAAAAAATCTCTCCACAACATTTTCATACACTTTTTAAAATTCCCTCATTTGGGGTATTAGATCTAAAAGCTAGATAGGGTACTTATAGCAGAGTACAGTGACCAAATCAACCTACTTGAGCATTGGGTATTAGATCTAAAAGCTAAATAACCTTATAGTAGAATATAGCAACCAAATCAACCTACTTGAGCACTGTGTATTAGATGTAAAAGTTATATAAGATACCTTAAAGCAGAATACAGCAACCAAATCAACCTACTTGAGCATAAAACAATAAGAGCCAATACCTTATTGATGTACCTCATTAACATTAACGGAACTGCATACGAGAACAGATAAAAATCTAATATTCTTATACACTTTCTTAAACTCCCTCATTGGGTAGTTCAAAGAATTTCCTTTCCAACTCATAAAAAAACTCCACATAAAGATTGAGATGTCTCCCTGCAACAAATTCTTATAAACCCCCATTTCAATTGCAATCTTCATCGTTTTCCTCTATGGTACATTGAAATGGAATATGAACAAGAGCAATCAGCATACATAATTCAATTAGGTTCCAACCTTTAGTCTACCCTTCGATGCATATGAATGCAGAATCAGTACCAATTACACTTCTCGAGTACATTTTATCATCGAAATCCACAAACGTTATGCACTTCAACTCTCAAGAGCTCAACATTTTATCATCCAACGCCACATAATGCACTTCGACCCTCAAGAGCTAAACATTTAATCATCCAAATCCAAATAATGCACTTCAACCCTCAGGGACTCACTCCATTAGACACACATAAAGCAAATGCTAGACTTTTGCAATTTTACAGGTGCTAATTGTTAATTACTATATTACCGGAGAATGCCATATTTTTGTTTCTGCATATTTTGGAGGGAGGCTTTGCTATCTTGCCATAAATTAAATTTGTTTATTATTTCTCAACTAGTAAAGCACTATCTGAAACTCATCATCAGTATGAGCAAGATACTTTAAAACTTAAATATTATGATATAAAGTTCCATCCATATATTCTATCTTTTACATCTGAAAACAAGCAATACAAATTTCCAGACAATCTCGACGACCTCTAGTTCCAAGTTTAACTGAAATTGAATATAGACAAGTAGCACTCTAGTTCCAATTTTAAATGAAAAGGTATATGGACAAGTAGCATGCCCACGTCAGAGTGCATGTGTTTCACAAGCAAGTAGTTGGGACATTGATCTTTCTAAAAATATCTTTCAAAAAAATCATAAAAAATTGTCATACGGAACTCCTCTAACCAGGATACATAATTTGAGCAATAAAAAGCATACCACGATGTTCAGGAAAATATAAAGAGCCAAAAGAGAATTGACAAACAATTTTTTTACCATTTCAACAGAAACTGTCTAGTTAAACTGTTAATGCAGTCTCAGTTTGAAAGCTACAGCTTCCATTAGTCATAGTTATAAGGACAAATCAAAACTTCTATTGGTTTGAAATCCAACATGGAGCAGTACAATAGTATGAATGCTAAAACAGCGTCATGGAACACTAACAAACAGCTAACCAATACCACTGATATACCAAACCGCTGTCATCAGGAGATCTCTCCATTAACAAAATGATGCTCCACTTTAAATATTGCCGAAGACAGTCAGAGCTCATGAGATAGGATATAGCCTTGCCACCACCACTTGTCATTTAAGAAATATAAACTACAATTAATGTATAAAGACCTCTTAACTGCCCAAATGGGCAACCTGCTAAATTGACTGTGTAAGAAGCTTCAAAGGGTTGTCAAAAATTAGACTGTTTTACATACAATTGAATTTGAATGGAAGAATGTCGAAAGTTTGGTGCTGGTATAGATAACCCTTTGAATCCAATTTCTCAAATATCAGCAGTCAGGAATGATTGACTAAGAGATATCTGCAAAAAAAATATGTTCATGCCATGTCAATTCAGTAGGTCAATGAAAAATCTAGTGAAAAATTAGATGCTAGGAAATATTGTTGCTGGTGGATCATACCTTCTCCCCTAGTTTAAAAGGAGGAAGACCCTTGTAAGGACATGTCGAACAACGGAATGCATCCCCAAGCCCACACTGAAATTGAAAGAAATACATTGCATGAAAATAGAAGAAAACAGAATGCATTATCAGGTGTCCAAGTTACAACTAGATATCCTATAGAATAGATTAATTAAACTGTTGTTGAAAATAATTGATCCCAACAGAGACAAGGTTGGACAGAAAGTAAAAGGGAGATATCCAAAAGCCTGTTGAAGAACTGCTACCATATGGCTAGGGCTCTAGGAATGCAGGAGTTCAGTCAAGCAGCCTAGCAACTTCGTGGGATTCCTGAAGGTTCAAAATAGAGATGGTGGTTGAAGATGAGGGATGGCTCTGTTCTCTGTTTGACCTTTAAATGCCTCGTCTGATTTAAACCTTTTGATTAGTACATGTATGCTCCAAATGATCTGAGGGGTAAAAAGCAAATCTCAGAAAAACTAGAAGCTTTCCAGAATCCGGATGCCAATGGGACTGTTGGAGACCTAAATGCACTCTTATCATTAGATTGGAAAAACCTGGTGGATGCTTTCCCCAAAGATGGGAAGTTCACTTGGAATAATAAAAGATGTAGCCAGGACTTTATAGCAGAAATACTCGATTGATTGCTTGTTAGTGACTCCTTAGATCAGAGGCTACATTTAAATCTTTCATTTCGAAAGAAGCAGGGTCAGTGATGTGTACTAAACACAACATTTTTCCTATGCAAATAAATCTATGTACATGAGATATTTGCATGTAAAGATATGATTTTTGTATAACTGAAAATATTTAAATACAATAAATGTCAGTAAGACCTCAGTAGATATCCTAGCATAGCCCACTTTTCTGTAGTGGTTTTGGGTGGTTGTTTTCGGTAGTGGTTTCTAGCCAAAAGTTTTCAGCCCATAGTTTTGGACAGGCAACCCATCTATGCATATTGGATGTATTATTATCAATGTATCATAATTATATATATCAATCGATCAATGAAATCTATTAATTTTCTCTTCTAGTAGAGAACTCGGGGAAGTCTTCCTCCATACATTCAGATTAGCAAAGCCCAATCCACTTGGGTGTGTAGGTGCCCCCAGCCTTTATGAGAATGTGCCCATGATGAATGTCCTTTATCTCATTTGAGCATATGGTAATTTATCTTATCTGTGTTATTCAGATCATATCAGTAGTTTGCAGCTCATATTAAGAGTTGTGTCACAGCTGCACTTTAAAGATGCTATGTTCATACAATTGATCGATCAAGTTGAAAATTAACAAAAGCTAAGGCCAGCAAATGCTCCTTTCAGGTTTGAAAATTCAGTTTACTCCTCCTGAGCTTAAGGACATATTGAGAAGTGGTGGAAGGAGGACAACATGCAACAAGAACACATATGTTCACATACTCCTTAAAATGTGGATCTGTGAGCTGCCAGCATGTGTTAATGATTATTCTTGGAGATCTAGGAGGTTTTCATTGCCCACTTTTAGGAGTTAGTTAGGAAAATGAGTAATTAAACATGTGTAAAAGCAGTTAAGGTGGTTAAAAATAGAGCCAAGTACTTGCACAGATCCCACGAATGCCAAACAAATACTATTCTATGAAGGAACGCTCCACCTTTTTCAGCTACTAAAGGGGTCCTCCTTTGAAACTGCTTTATCCTAGGAGATGACATGTGGCATTAATAAATGATCCTATGAAAGAGTGAAGGTGGATCTTCAAGAGTGTTTCATCAAAGGAGGTATACAAGGCATGTTTACAAGGTCGAATCAGCTCATCTAGGAGAACACCCTTCATTGGAGATTGTTATAACAGCATGTTTTTTGGATTTGAAAGGGTAAAAGATCATTATCGAGGAGAGCCCTCCTATTTTGGGAGAGCTATTGAAGCTGTCTTAGACTCTTAGTATTTTATTATTATTCATTGGAGGGAAAAGTGGATCTGTAACCACTTGTTGCTATTTCTATGAGAAGTTGTTGAGGAGGTTAAGGATGTAATAATTTAATCATTTTTCCTTGGAGAGAGTGTGGATCTAGATCCATCCTATAATTATTATATTGTAAGAGGTTGAGCCAAAGACTCCATTTAAAGAGTGGTTCCCTCACTTGTTTCTCATGGTTGGATTTGGGAAGAAACCCCTTGGAGCTTAGTTGAATATCTTTTGGATGCTTTGGAGGATTAATGAAATGCCTTGTGGATAAGGAGTCTACTAGATCTTAATGCCCTCTCTTGTTGCTGGAATTATCTTGACATATGTGAGTAAGAATTTGATAGGCTCTCTCTCATTTTCCCTTATGTTAGCTTTGGATGTTGTTTATGGATGCATTGTTCTCATGCTTGATTAAAAGCACGTATATTTCAATCCAGGAGATCATAATCTTTGTAAATGTTGGATATCGTTGCTCTAGTAATGTCCTTGGTTATATTTCTACAATTTGGGACAGCAAGGATAGAGTCAATGTTGCTGGAGTGTTACAGCATTATTATCCTCTTTCCATCATTAGGATTGCCTCCCATTTGAGCCTTGATTTCACCCCATTGCCCAATGGAAAGACACTAGGTCCTCCCATCCACTTTATTTTCTTAACTCATAAAATACTGTTTTGCTAGAACCATCTCTTCATTTCACATTGGACCTTCTTGCGCAAGTTTTAGCAATCCTATCCTAGGGAAGGCCCCTTTGACCCGGAGGAGAACCGACCTAAAATGCAAATGAGGGTTGGTGAGGTGACAGTGGCCTCCCTCTTAGTTACACCAAAGCCTTGCTTGAGCTTTAGGACTTTATCTCAAGAAATGAGGGTTTGTGTGATAACAAAACCAAATCCAGACAGACTCAAATCTAGACCAAATCCAGACAGCATTGACGTCAGACGCCCTATATCCTAGCAACAGGTCATCCATTCAGTTTCTTCTCCATGGACTCAAATGTTAGGAGAGCGAGGCTCCCACTGCCCACAAGGAGATATCAAAGGTCAAACAGCAAGAAAAATCAAATTGAAGATAAATAAACTTTATAAAGTTCTAATCTTTTAGAATTTTGTTTAGTTGACTGGAGGACGAATATCAAACAATCGAGCCTGAGGAAGCATAGATCTGGAGATGACTCACAGCAGACAGTGTTACATGATAACAGCCAGAAGTCAGTTTATTTTCTCATGGAAAAGAAAATATATTCACTGCAGAGTGACTGGCATTTCAGTTCATCACATGAAAACAAGTATACTCATTGCAGATTGCCATACATTTCAGTTTCAGACATTGAGATACATAAGACAAATATATATGCCAGGCAAAGAGCTTTGGTTATCATTAGCCACAAAGACAGTACCATCACAGCAGGAAACACAATATATTTATGGCTGTTGGCTGAGATTTGACCAACAGAGCACAGGAGTTGTGCTGAGGGGAAATAAGCTTGTGTTGGAGGCAAAGGAGGTAGATTAAGAATTTTTATCTCAATTAATTGGTTGGCGATTATGGTGATCAGCTATCGAATGGAAAGTCTTCAAATTATTATATTGTCCAACTCCCAAAAGTTCAACGCCCAAAATTATAGCATCTGGAAAAAATAGGATGATAGCTACTTTTGAATATCAGGATTTGGCATTTAATGGAAATAGGCACAGGCAAGGTGACATGGGACAATTGTAAAGATAAGAAGGGACAAAAAGCCCATGAAGTCAAGAACCAGGAGGCTGTATAAGTTATATCACAAATAATATGCTCTCACAAGTGCAAGATGCCACCAGTGTATACAAGGTGTGGAGAAGACTGGTGAACCTGTACGAAATTTTGGATAACGATGGACCTCTTTACCTGACAATTTTACTTTACAAAGTTGGAGGACTGTGATTCAATTTCAGCATATCTGTTGAAATAGAACGATATCAAGGATCAATTGCTTGCCATATGCTGGTATTTAGAGATACAAGATCAGAAACATGAGAGAGAAACAGATATATGATGTATTTCTTAATGGAGTCATAGAATACAACACCAAACTTTTTTATACATCAAGCAATAAGTTATGTAACCACTTGCTCAACTAACCTATATTTAATGTTGTTGGGTTATTAACATTTATTGTGACCCTCATTAGGACTTCTAAGTTGAACTAACAACAGTATATTCGGTGTTACCACACTTACCGCTATAGAAAGGGAGGAAGATGAGAACGAAATGGTGGTAATTACTCTGAAGAGTCTGCCTTGGTCATTTGAGCACTTTGTCAAGACATTAAATATCGCTTTTGAATCTATGGATATTACCTTTGGCAAGTTCTCAAGCTAGTTGTTGCAGAAGAAGCATTGGAAACCCAAGCGGTTATCTCAACTGGTTGTCACCAATGTTGTTGGGTATTTGGCTAGTTCCATGCCAGCAGGTGCCCAGTTCAAATTCTTCCCTGGTTAGGGGCACTAGTCTATGCCAACAGGTTTACTAGGGATGCCATCCACAAATGTGGGAAAGCATCCCTTGGGTTACCCTGTGAGGTTTTACTTAGGAAAAAAATGAGAATTGGAAGAAACAATTCAGGAGTGGTGGTGGAGACAGAGAGTGCCTTTGCTGCCAAACACAAAGGCAAAGCCAAGCAGCAACATCGAGGAGAAAAGTAGTTCAAATAATGCACATATGGAATGTTACAATTGTGACAAGTTGCGGTATATGAAAAGACATTGCAAGAAGTGGTTGTGGGATATGGAGTGTTACCCCCTCTCACCTAGGGGTAACTAGAGAAGATCATTCTCCATGATCCACATTGCAAACAGTGGTCCCATAGATGATGATCAGCATTCTCCACAGGCAGCAGCCCCTCAGATGCCTCCCCCCTCATCATTGCTTAGCTCATTCACTTGATCAGCAGGTTCATCCGATGATGGTGGTCCAGCACATATGAGGTACATTAGTCATTGTTTCATACAAAGTGTTACATTTAATTCATTAGGCATTTAGGTGAGGATCATGGGTTGAAGTCAAATAATGGATCATGATGCTTGGAAGTCATGTTTTTTGCCTTGTTTCACCTTGGTGGCCATCATATGTGCTCTAGTCAAGTGTTGTCACTCTTGGGGAACAGGGGTACTACTGGGAGGCCTTGATAAGGGTAACGTACCATTCCCTTCCATACTTAAACATATTCCTCCCATTGTCCTATCTTCTGGAAGTGGTTGTTACATGTATCCCAAAAAGGTCCGTACCTTCATCTTCCTATCAGAAGAAGGGGCTTGAATGCAGAAAGTTGATGCAGTTGGTAAAAGAATGGAAAATGAAATGGGATGACAAATGATAAATCAAAAGCCAAAGATCAGCTTGATATCTACCCCCTCGTTATGAGGCCATCGCCCCAAGTCCTAAGCACTGAAACAATATCAAATTAAAAGGACTTAATTGAATCCCAATAAAAATAAATGCATAAACCTAAAAAGGGTCTTGCAAAGCAATAAATGAATATCAAAAAGCAAAAGTAGGGGTGGAAAGAAATAGTGTCAAGGAAAGGGTAACTCAATGCACCAAGTGCTCCCTCTACAAAGGTGCTCATGGAGATGAACCTCACACGTGGCCTTGCATGTGAATGACACCATGACCATGAAGTAAAGCCCATGTCGTATCATTAACTTATACTTACACTTTGAAGGGTTTCTCGAGAACTTATCCTCTACTTGGGTACTGGCACACCTAATAGGATCTTGTGATGGTCCTCCCATACCTAAACTTGGCAAATTGCATAAATTCTTAAGCTAGTGTGAAGTTTGAACAAGATGCCTAATGTGAATTGCTTATGTGGCTTTTGTATTAAATTGTGGCTTACTTTTTATGATTCTTATGACTCTTTTATTCATAATGGTTGGTCTTACCTCAATCTATGAGCCCTTGCTTAATGATGATGCACCCCTTGAGATGGTCCTATGGAGGATGTTATGATGCTTCTACCATGGACGTTGCACGTTGTATGGAGGATGTTGGGACCCTGATGATGAGCGTTGGGTTACTTGATGATTTGGCCTGCCCTCTCACACCTTCTGACACCTCCTCGACCTGGGACGCTACATTGATGAGCTAGGACGTTCCAAATACAGCTGGACATGCCACCTAGAGCCCTTGATGATGTCGTGCACCCTTTGAGGACGTTATGGCCTAGATTGATGATGTGGCACATGATGATGATAGTAGACCTCTTTGGAGAGGTGATGGAGCCCACTGTGAATCTATTTCTGATTTTTAGTTACAGCTAGGTTGTTTTCACAAATAAATTTGTACAACAGAAAACTAATAACCAGGAACTTAACAGTAGAAGAAAACAACAATTGCATCACATGTACACAAAAAAATTTGGGCAAATAGTCCCCAGAAAAAAACCCCGGAGGGAAAACCAGTGCAGCAGATTTGTAGATTTTATTATTAGAAACAGAAATATGGAGATCTCTTACAAAGAATTTCGGCCCAGCCAAATTACTGAGTAAACCCTCATCTTTTCACCTCTACAACATAAGTACGACCTCTCCCCATGTCCTTGAACTAGAACAAAATTTTTTTCCTTTGATTGAGCCTCTATGTAAATGTACGGCCCCAACGTCAGCCTCTACGTCACCCTGTATGACGGCTCTCAGATATGAAGGTAGTGATCTCTGCCAAGCTGAAGAAGTGTGCCAATATCCCTTGAAGAATCCTCCTCTGTCTCCCTGCAATCTCTCTCCAACAAACCCTAGGCAAATCTTTTCACTCCAATGAAGTTCGCCCTCTCTCAGATAAATAATATGCCCCTCTAGCCAAATCGATTTCTTTATACTTCCATGAGCAAGTGAAACCCTAATATCATAAGGATGTAGGGTTGAGATTAACTCTCCCCCACTCTCCAAGATGGATGGCTAAGATTAAAACATCCATCACTTAAATTATTTTTCACTTTAACCTTAGAAAAGGTGCTCATTAAAGTCAACCTGAAGAATATAACACATCAACGATCCTTTTCCTAAGTTAGACTTAGGGAAAAGTTTGATTAATCAACTTGACTAATGTTTCATTGTCCCCCACTATGCTAGGACGTTGCAATGTGTGGAAGACCTTCCTTGCTACATTTTCAACACTCCCTCTTAGCGAGGAAGGGATTTTGTATCAACCCCATCTGATCTTTGAACTTTTCAAACTTTTGTTTGCTCAATGCCTTGGAGAAAATATTTTCCATCTACTCATCATCATGTATGTAATCAAGCCTCACGGCTCCTCTTTATACACAATCCAGAATGAAGTGATACCTGATATTGATGTGATTACTACAATCATGAAACACCGGATTCTCAGAGCTTGATGCAACTCTTATTGTCACAATGAATCAAAGTAGCTTCTAGCTCCTGTCTGAACAATCCCAAGAGTAGCTTCCTCAATCACAGTACCTCACATGTTGCCAAGTTAGCATCCATGTACTCTACCTCAACAGAGCTTAATGCCACTGATCTATGCTTCCTGCTATTCCAGGAAATAATGCTCGATCCAATGTTGAAACAACATTTCAAAGTACTCTTTTTGTCCTCTGCACACCCTGCTCAATCAACGTCTGTAAAGCCTGCTAACTTCACTCCACCACTGCGCTCATACAATAACTTGTACTCCACTGTACCTCTAAGGTAACAAAGCACATGCTTTGCAGCAATCCAATGAACTCTTTAAGGGTCCACCATGAACTGACTCACAAAGTTTACTGCAAAACTGATATCTGGCCGAGTGTTGACCATATACATGAGCGATCCAATCAACTGACAATAGATAGTGGTATCTATTGTCTTTGAATCTGATGCATCAATCTTCCTCCAGTTAGTGACTAGAGGTGGGGACATGGGCCTACAATCTGTCATCCTGAACCTATGCAAGATCTCCACTGTATACTTCCCCTATCCCAAGAAGAAGCGCCCATTCTGCTGCCAAAACTCCAGACAAAGAAAGTAATGCATTAACCCAAGGTCTTTCATCTCAAACCCAGCTGCAAGATTAGTCTTGCAATTTGCTATCAGTTGCTCATCCCCTATCATAAATAGGTCATCTACATACAACACCAATATGAGAGGTGCCTCCCCTACAAGAAAATACAGGTTCGGGTCTGCATTGCTCCACTGGAAACACATCTCTCAAGTAGTTGTCAATCCTCGAGTACCAAGCTCGAGGTGCATGCTTGAGCCCATATAAGGCTCGCCTCAATCTACAAACATGTGTCTCTCTATAATCGACCTCAAACCCCTCTGGCTACTCAACATACATGTGTCTCTCTATAACCGACCTCAAACCCCTCTGGCTACTCCACATATTCTTCCTCCTCAACAACTCCATTAAGGAAGGCATTCTTCACGTCCATTTGGTGAACACGCTAGCCCAATTCTGTTGCTAAACAAATAACAGTCCTAATCGATGAATATCTAGCTATCGGGGCGAAAATTTCCTCATAGTCAACTCCCTCTCGTTGTTAAAACCCCTTTGCCATGAATTGTGCTTTGTACTTATCCACGCTTCCATCTGTTGCATGCTTCACCTTGTAGATCCACTTAGATCCAACCACCTTCTTACCTTCTGGCCTGGACACCAACTCCCATACATCATTTTTCATGATGGATGCATACTCCTCCATCATGGCCTCTTGCCACACTCCATGTTGTGCAGCCTGCTCATAAGTGGAAGGCTCTGCATCAATAAGTTGTGTCATTAATGTCGTGTACCCAAGTCTATTTAGTGGTTTACTTCGTCTTAAGTCTCTCTCTGGAARYCCTGCCGGTCTAGAATCATTGACTATGGACTTATACCACTTAGGTCGTGGCCTAGTGTTTTKCTCCTGTGGAACTTCATCATGTTGCTCCTCCTCATCATCATCTTGCTCTTGATAATCCTGTCCAACAATCTCCCTCTCAACACATGTACATGTACCAGTACCCTATGTCTGACTCTGTGATCCCATGCTCTGACCCTRTGCCTCCTCAATCTTGACTCATGRATCTTGTCCCTGTCGGTCCTGCGCTAAGAAGTCTCTGGACCTCCTCAATTCACGCTCCTCGAACTATACATCCCTACACACTAAGATCTTCCTCCGTGCTAGCACAAAGATTTTGTAGGCTTTGGAAGCCTCACTTTATCCAACAAGTAACCCCTTATCCATTGTGGTTTCCAGCTTTGTCCTCTTCTCCGAAGGGACATGACAATAACATACATTGCCCCAGATGCGAAGATGAGTCACATCCGGTTTGGTACCTGTAAATAACTCCTTGGGTGTCAACTTCCCTAGAACTATGTGGGGACTCTTGTACTGTAAGTATACAACAGTGCGACTAGCCTGCCCACAAAAACAGTGGCAAACCCTAATCATGAATCATTGCCCGTGTTGCTCCGACTACAGTCATGTTCTTCCTCTCGGCCACTCCATTCTGTTGAGGATTGTAAGGAACTGTGAGTTCCTTCTTGATCCTCGTTGCTGCAAACTCCTTGGAGGTGTACTCACCCCCGTTGCCAGATCTCAAAACCCGAATCTTCCTGCTAGTTTGGTTCTCTACTAGAGCCCTGAACTCCTGGAACATGTCGAAGACCTCATCCTTGGCCTTGAGAAAGTAAATCCAAGTCTTCCTGAAGTAGTCATCTATGAACAAAACAAAATTATTGAAGCCACTCACTGACTCCATGCTCATCGTACCACATACATCTGAATGAATCAAATCCAAAAATCCCTTGGATTTGTGCTCGCTCAGTGGAAATGGACTCCAAGTATACTTTCCCATTGCACAACCTTTGCAAGGGTCATGTTTCTCTGTTGTGAACTAGGCAATCTATGATTACCTGCCTCAAGTGCTACAGCGCACCAAAGTGTATGTGTGCCATCCTCATGTGCCACAATTCTCCCATGTCTATGGTTGTACTGACCAATGCTCTCCCTAGCTGAAACTAAAGCTTGTACACCTCTTCTCGAACCCCAATCATCCTGTACATCTTCTCGCTTGACCCTGCTGGCCTGATGAACACCCTTCCCTTACGGAAGTTGACCTCATACCCTTTATCCTCTGGAGCAGAGACCGAGATGAGATTCTTTGTCAACCTCGAAACATGCAATACGTCAACAAACCGGAGTGATTTACCCGACTCCCTCTAAAACGAAACAATGCCAATCCCTTGCGCCTTGTAGCACCTGTCATTTATGAGCTCTATAACCATATTCACGCCTCCCTCCTACAACCTAGTGAAAAACTCCTTGCGCCCTTTCATGTGACAAGATGCTTCGTTCTCAACAAACCACATGTCTAAGATTGTTGCACTTGACATACAAGTTATGAAGCAAAAATCCTCCTCGAAGCTTTTGGCAAACTCATCCATTACTGCAGAAGTTGCCATCTGTGATTGGTTCTTCTTCTTCTTCTCTAGACACTGTGAGGCAAAGTGTCCCATCTTGTGACACACTGTTGGGAAGTCAATGTTCTTCTTTCCACCCTTCTTTTTATTTTGCTTGCCTTGCCTTTACTTGCAAGAGCCAACCCTTCTTAATCCACAATTTGTGGTGAAGATGAAGATATCGACCGACCAAGTCTGATCTCCTCCTACACAAAATCATCCCATAACTGTTGCCAATCACAGAGTTTCTCCCGAGCTACAACTTCACGCACGAACACATCCCATGACTTCGAAAAGCCATTCAGTGCCACACGCACTAATTCAGAGTCTTCGGTCTTCTCACCTACTACTGCTAGCTCATCCCTGATCTGTGTTAACCGAGTAAGGTAGTGAACTACACCTTCTCCCTTAGCCATCTTGGTACTTCTCAATCTCTCCCGAAGCACCATCACCATGTTTTCATTTTTACTTTGGTAAAGGTCATTCAAAGCAGCCCACATCTCCTTAGCGGACTTTTTCCCTGTAAGGTGAGGGATTATGTGATCCTTTACCCCATCAAGGAGTATGAGGTTGGCTTTAGCCTCACCCTTCTTTCAGGTCACCAATGCAGTTGCATTCGTGGGAGTTGTTGCCTTATCATCAACATGATCAAGGACATCACTGACATCTAAGATCATAGTGACCCTTTCCTTCCAAGTTGCAAAGCTTTGAGCACCTTGAAACATATATTCCATTCTTAAGGTCATGGTCATTTCTAGAAATGATTATGTGTTACAAATCTGAACTTTTGTGCTGCAAATCTAAACCTGTGCTGCAAATCTAAACTTTTGCTGCAAATCTGAACCTGTGCTGCAGACCTAAACTTCTACTGCAGATCTGAACTTTTGTGCTGCAAATTTGAACTTATGTGTTGCAAATCTGAACTTGTAATACTGCTTCTTCAACAGTCCTGCTCTGATACCATGTGAATTTTCCTAAACACAACAAATAAACCACAATCTATTTCTAATTTTCAATTACAACTAGGTTGTTTTCACAAATAAATTTGCACAGCAAAAAAATAATAACCAAGAATTTATACTAGAAGAAAACAAGAATCACATCACATGTACACAAATATTTTTGGACAAAGTCCCTGGAAATAAACCCCGGAGGGAAAACCAATGCAGCAGATTTGTGGATTTTATTATTAGCAGCAAAAATATGAAGATCTCCTACAAAGAATTTCAGCCCAGCCAAATTACTGAGTAAACGCTCATCTTTTCACCTCTACAGCATAAGTACGACCTCTCCCCGCATCCTTGAACCAAAACGACTCAATATTTGCCTCTGCATAGATGTACGACCCCTGCATCAGCCTCTACGTCACCCTGTACAGCGGCTCTCAGATCTTAAGGTAGTGGTCTCTACCAAGTTGAAGAAGTGTGCCAATATCCCTTGAAGAATCATTCTCTGTCTCGCTGCAATCTCTCTCCAACAAACCCTAGGCAAATCCCTTCACTCCAATGAAGTTCGCCCTCTCTCTCAGATGAATAATACGCCCCTCTAGCCAAATCGATTTCTTTATACTTCCATGAGCAAGTGAAACCCTAATCTCATAAGGATGGCGGGTTGAGATTAACGCTCCCTCACTCTCCAAGATGGATGGCTAAGATTAAAACATCCATCACTTAAATTATTTTTCCCTTTAACCTTAGAAAAGGTGCTCAATAAAGTCAACTAAAGAATATAACAAATCAACAGTCATTTTCCTAAGTTAGACTTAGGGAAAAGTTGAATTAATCAACTTGACTAATGTTTCATTGTCCCCCACTATGCTAGGACGTTGCAATGTGTGGAAGACCTTCCTTGCTACATTTTCAACACCCACCTCCTTGATGACATCATGCTTGAGTGATTTGATGTTGCTTGCTTGAGCCAACCTAGATTTATGATGATTAGTTGGCACCTTGTTGATGATGAGAGGTGACCCTATTAACGAGGGGACATGACCTTTGATGATGTTTTGCACCTTTTGGGGATGGATGTGACTTTTTGAGCTTTTGTACCCCATTAGAGGATGATGTCACCTCCTCAGAGCCTCTTACACCCATGTGTGTGGCTTTTTAGGAGGAAGTTTTGATGTTTTAGCATTGGATTCACCTTTTGGAGGCATTTTTAGGGGTTGGCCTGAGACCTATCCCCCTTGTATCATGGATTTTCATATCTTAGGGGCTTCTTAGAAGGATATAGCATTTGGTTACCTCATATATGTAGAGGGAGCACTCCATTTTGTAAATCATACCTCATCTTGTGGAGATCCATCACTACACTTGTCTTCTATCTCTCTTTTTCACTATGGATGACTTTTGCACCTTGTTTTGTAGATGATCTTGTTGATGCTTTTCAAGTTTTGTGGATGATTTCATGGTTAGGGTTTCATGGATGCTCATTAATTTGCCTACTAAGTGCTCACCTTGTATCATGGATTTCCATATCTTAGGGGCTTCTTAGGAGTATGTAGTGCTTGGTTACCTCATATATATAGAGGAAGCACTCCATTTTGTAAATCATACCTAATCTTCTAGAGAATCATCACTACAATTGTCTTATATATCTATTTTTCACTATGGATGACTTATGCACCTTGTTTTGGAGATGATCTTGTTGATGCTTTTCAAGTTTTGTGGATGATTTCATGGTTAGGGTTTCATGGATGCTCATTGATTTGCCTACCAAGTGCTCTTTCTAAGCCTTTGATGGTTTATTTCTTGATGTATTAAGTGAATGTCTTATCAAAGTGTTGATAATTGCATGTTATCTTGTATTTTCTTGAATAGACCTTGTCTTGAAACCCTAGGAAGGTTTGTAGTGGACTACCTTCCCTTGTAAATCATTTATTGAAGCTTGTTAAAGGACATAGGGATAATTTTAGGGTTTGTAGTGGACTACCCTAGTCTTATTCTTGCAAGTTAAAGTTCTAGGGTTCGTAGTGGACTACTCTAGGATTTCAACCAAGATCCATCTTGACCTCTTGGATGTGAATGTTTATTGTCACTACATTCAACAGCTTATAGATAACACAGAGATCGAGCTGCAGTATCGTGCACCTCAGGTGCAGACTGCAGAAATCCTCACCAGACCTCTCAATCCAAATAACTTTGTAAAGTTTAGAGATAAGCTTGGTTAGTTTCATATATGACCATTGAGTGAAGGCAAAATAATATTAATAATGGTCATATTATTATTGTATTTAAATAGAATCAATGATAAATAAGTCTCATTTATTATAAATGATTTAATAAATCTCATAACAGTTGGGTTGGCCACCAGGTCCTAGAGCAGAATACCCGTTGCAGCCAGAACCAAGAACCGCACAACCAGCTGCCTGCTCCTCAGGCTGCAAATGACAAGTACCCTCGCCTGGATTTGGCAATATATATGGAGAAGCTCCTGGAGCAGCAAGCAGAGGATGGATGGGACACTGTCTCACAGATTGATGAACTGCCTGTCACTGGGTGGGGCCCCACACCATAGATGGAGACCCTCCAACTGACATGGAATCCATTGCTGCTGCTTATATTAAATGTCTATCTTTTATGTGGCCCTCAAACCAACTACTTTGATTTTATGCTGTTAATTCTGACCATATGGTTTTTGTATAAGCCCTCAGGGCCTGACAGTTTTAGTTTTGATTAGCCCTTGGGGCTTAGATTCTCCTAGTTTTGATTAGCCCTTGGGGCTTAGATTCTCCTAGTTTTGATTAGCCTGTGGGGTGCTAGACAGCAGTAGTTTTTCGGCTTGTGGAGGCTGCCATGCAAGCCCACCTTTTCAGTATGAAATGCTGTAGAGATTATTTTGATTAATAAAGCTTTAAGGAAGCATTTTCTCCCCAAAAAACTCAGAACTGTTGGTGATTCAACTCCAAGAGACTCTTGGCGGTTCGTATGCCATTGTTGATATGTACAAAAGAACATTTAGCTCATTCATAAATAACATTATCAAGTGTAGCTTTGGCTCTCTTCTATACAATATCATTTTCTGCGTATGTTATCTGTGTCTATGAATTTCTTCAGAAATAAATAGATTAAAGCTTTTATTTCAAGTCCGTAATTTTTGAGAAAATATAGAGATCGGCAAATAAAGTAGCTTGTCTCCTAGGGATGGGAGATGTGGGTAAGGAATACCAAAAAAGGAGAAGATTTCATAGAGTTGATATGAGCAGATATGGAAGGTAAGGTCATATCATGATAGGTTCAGTCACTTTACTGTGCAGTTGAGTGTTTACACTGTGCACTCTTCTTGGGATGACCACACTGGTATCTTCTTTTATGGGCTACCTTGAAAGTTGGACGTATGGTATGATATCAAAATAAAACTGAATAACATCAAAAATAAATAAATAAAATATCATAAGAAACAAATTGCCAAAACTGTCCCAAGCACCTCATTGATCTTCATGGCAAATAACTACAAGTATAAACCCACTTGAATTGGATCTTCTTAAACTATTCAAATATTCTCAAGCAATAATAGAACAGTAGGTTTTTTATAGCAATTATTTGTACACGTGTATGAGTATTCTATATTAAAAATTATAATCTGTAAATTTGGAATGCATCTACAGAGCAATAATTAAAACTTACATACAAGTTTATAGTAGATCATTTTCTGTTTTGATTTGTGACCTAACAAGTTTCTATAATAAAGAATTAAGCTGTCTTTTAAGAAACATTTATGTGAAGATCAGCCTTGGAGTCTGGTAGAGTCAATGCCTAATGAAACAGAGAAATGAAATATTAATACAGGAAATAAGACACATTTAAACCAAACGTGGAGAATAAATGCAACCATACACTTCCACATGAAGATTGCGGGTTGTCCAACAGATCAGATGGCAAACCCAACTTCTCCTGTTTCTCTTCCATTTCAACCCTGCCACATGTGCAATTCTTGCATGCTTTTCTT
The DNA here is from genome assembly GCA_009831015.1 of Picea engelmannii. Lineage (NCBI taxonomy): Eukaryota > Viridiplantae > Streptophyta > Pinopsida > Pinales > Pinaceae > Picea > Picea engelmannii. The sequence continues at coordinate 143,880 of ML787343.1, read as the reverse complement.
CCTGCCTTGCCTACCTCACAGTCATCAACTGCAGAACAAACAAGATACCAATTTAAAGATAATTAGTAGCAAACAGAACTTCATCAGGATATCCATAATAAGATTTGATACCAAAATATAATGAATAAATCATTTTCCAGTGTCTTGGACTTCAATTCATAGGAAAGTGGCCATACCTCTAAATATAAATACAAAAATCTTAGTTACCAATAAAAAATACCACACAGACCAACTGTATTATCAGCAAGTTATGTTTTATCTTGATAGAAATGGAGTCTTGTATACAATTATAGCAGGGAAGAAATGACAGACAGTATAAACATTGCCCCTGCCCCAACCACCTCCTCTTTGTAAGAAACGCACTGGTAAGATAACACTAGAACCAGACCCATCATTTTTGTAGATAAAATCCAGCCATTTATAAGCTTTCATAGAAGTATTATGTCATTTTTATAAGAAATAAACCAGCACTGAGTTTGTATTTGTAAACACATTGTCTACCATTTACACCCTTTACTAAAATGCTCTCTCAAGTATGATTCTCACAAACTTCAGGAACCTATCAATCAATTCTGTGCCCTTTCTTCAACAGCTACTCTTAATCTTCTTTTTGCTTCTTTGCTTTAGTTTCAGAGGGCTTCATAGTCATTGCAACTTTGACAGCAGTGAGAGATTCAAGGGCTAAAGCTTTATCAACAATCTAGTGAGAACAGGAATTGAAAGAATCGTAGAAAAGCATGCATTAAACACAGTCCAATGATAGATTAGTCCCCAAATTCTTTGGCTAATTACAGGTATGTAGACTTTGTTGTCTCTGGACCATCTAAGTCAGCTATAATTAATGTCCAAGATGCCTTACTAGGCTCCCCTGCGAAGGTCAGTTGTAGTCTCTCTTGGTCACAGTTCAAATAAAACAGCCAGTCAACACAGCTTTACCAGGCAGCAGCCCGGGACCTTACAACATAGACAACAATTGGAGATACAGCTAAGCATAGCAAGAGCAATTATTCTCAAAGATTTTGTTCAATGCAAGGATTCATATAACTTCTAAAAGATGTTCTCCATAATATTTACTGTACATCCTACTTGTTGAGATTATGTGGCTAGTCTTCACTTGAGAGTCTAAGACCATGTGACAACCCACTATTTGGGGTATTGAAGGCCTTAATGGGCCTACTTTTGACCACCTAACCCATTTATTACACTATTGCATTTTGCCTAATTTTGGCTAAGGTCAGCCTAGTCACCTTCTTGGAGCTAGTACCTAAACCCTAATGGAGGTGTATAAATACATCACCCTCCTCGTTTGTAAATCATTCATTTAAGTTCTTATATTGATAAAAGCAAGGGCAGCTTACCTATAGCACTCCTCTCTTGAGTACTCATGTTTGGACAGCAATCTTCTCTCTTTTGTATTGGATTTCTCTTTCAAGCACACTGTATGGGTTCATCTCTATTGTGATCATTATTGAAGTGTTGTTATATTTCTCTGTTGTGTTTTTGCTTGGCTGGATTAGGGTTTGTTTAAGTGTTCACCATAGCCTTCTCTATGCAGCATTGTTTCTAGGGCTGTTTCAGGTCTGAAGCTACGGTTTTCCAGGCCATTTATAGGACAGCAACAGCAGTTAAGAGTTTTCTGCCCCCTTTCCACCAGCAGTTTCATTCCTTGGCTGTTGGTTGGATTCTTCAAGAGATTTCAGGGGTTATTTTACAGATGTCCCCTCTTTTAGAGAAGCACGCTCCTTTTTTCTTCTTATAGCCAATCTATTGCAGGTTTTGTTGGGCAGCTTTAGAATTATAAATGGGAAATGGCTGTTTCCCTGTCTTAATGGGGCAAACTATTATATTTGGGCTGAATAAATGACAGCCTTTCTTCGCAGCAAGGGATTATGGATGTTTTTGGAGAAACTGCTTTCCCCTGAAAGTGATAATAGTTATGGCATCATGTGTTTAGAAAAGGATGAAGCCTTGGAGTTGACTACTCTTTATGTGGAGCTAGACCTTGTTCATCGCACCAAGGATAATAAGAGTGCCAAGCAGATTTGGGATATTTTCCACGACTTATTTGGCACAGTGAACACTACTCAAGTATGTCGACTTGAAATTGAGCTCTCCAACCTCAAAATGGCTGATCTCTCTACCATTGAGTATATTGTCAAGTTCAAGACCCTGAAGGTTCACCTTGTTACATCCGGTGGCCAAGGTAAATGGGATTCTAAATACATCAGTATTGCCTTTAATAACATTTCTCCTGCATTCAAAAAAATTTCTATCATCTTTTGCAACATTCCTTTTTTCCTCAAGATACTTGCTTAACCTACTTTAGAGAATGTTTTTTCTAAGCTTATCCAGCATCAAGTCACCTTGAAGAATTTGGGTGAACTACCCTCTAGAGATCAAGCTTATTCTAAGACTTCTCCCTCATACATACATAACTCTATAGGGGACACTTCCAAATACTTAAAGAAGAAGAGGATGACCTGCTCTTATTTCCATAAGGAGGGACGTGCTTTCAAAGATTGCCTACTCCATCTTCAAAAGATTGAAGAAATTGCTCAACAAACAGATAGCAATAATGCCCTCCTCAACGAAGAGGATGGTAACTCTGCACATTTAGCTGTGTACTCCGCTTTATGGTCTTCCAGCTCTTCATAGGAATGGATTGCAGATTCTGGGCCAGCTAGACGTGACGAAGCACAAACACCTTATCTCCAACTACAATGATCAACATAAAGGTGAGCAAGTAACTATTGGTGATGCCTCAACTCTCCTAGTGTGAAGTTGTGGCACAGTTGTAATTGATAATACTAAGTATGGGGATGTTCTTTGTGTTCCTAAAGTGGGACCAAATCTACTATCTATTTATCTTATCACACGCACCAATAAAAAGGTGGTATTTTGGTCAGACAGACG
>ML787343.1:84488-98292 GCA_009831015.1 Picea engelmannii | reverse complement strand
TGTTGTTGTTCTTATATCATTTATGTGTTATTGTGGAGATTATGCTGGTTATATTACTGTTATTCAACCATTTCTAACATTTTATTTCTGTTCTGCATACTTTTTATATCTGGTATATTACAGTTGATAAGCGTTGTCCCTTGAGAGTGAAGGATGTTGCCTTTGGAGGCACCTTGACATCATTAGAGGATGAGATTGCACCATTCTCCACTTGGACATTAGCCTTTGGAGGCTTAGGATGTCACATCTTATCCCTTGACGTCACCTTGGAGGGCTAGGGTTTGATGGATGAGATGGTTCTGGAGGTGCCTTGACAAGAGGAGACCCACGACGGGGAATTTTGGCACATGAGAGCATGACACATAGCCTTTGGAGGCTCAACGTCTCCCTCCTCATGCTTGATGTCGCATTTGAAGAGCCTACGTCACCCTTCTAGGGAATGATGTCACCCTTCTAGGGTTTTATTTCATGTAAAATTTGATTTTTGTATATTGAAAGGGAAAATTAAAGGGGTTGGCCCTCTTATGTTTTTTTGTTGACAAATAGGTCAAGATGGCTCCATATAAATAAAGCCACTTGACATTTCATTTTATCATCACATCTTCTCACCATTTGCGAGAGAACAAGTCTGAAATTTCTGCCCTATTTGGCTATCTCTCTCTTCTACACTCATGCGACTTGCTTGGAGGATCAATTTGTGGATGCTTTTGCTGATTTTGGATGGAATTTATGAATTAGGGTTTTATATCATGCTATCTTGGTGAAGTAAGTGAAATTTCTGCAATTTTATCTTTGTGCTATCAAATGTTCATGGTAATTTCTCTTTTTTCATGTTAGACGTCTTGCTTGGTAAAACCCTAACAAAAGAGCATAAGTGCTTCCTCCTCTCACAAGGTTATTCTTGTTCAAAATTGGTGAAATATCCTCGCTAGGGTTAGCATCCTAAAGCCTTAAAGTGCTATCACTTTAGGATTTTAGCCCTAGACACTTGATTTTTTGACTTAGTTGAAGTATTAAGAAGGGAGGAAAGGTCGCTAGAGCCCAAAAATGCTTGCACTATAGCGATCCTTTTCTTTAAGGCTTAAGCCCTAAGGCCCTAATGTGCTAGCACCTTCGAGTTTAAGCCCTACCTCTTAATACTTTCTATATCAATCTTCAATCATTGTTGTATTGTTGTTATAAAGACTCCATATCCATCAAAGGCACTAATCTTGAAGCTCTTTCTTATGGTGAAAGTGATCAACAAACTCTCAATTTTCATTCTTTCAAGCTTCCTACTAACTTTGCTGACAAATAACTTGAGCTAATTCACTAATAAGCTTGTTGTCGTTGAAGAATTTGTTACAACCATCCTAACATACACTAATTTATTGCATACATTGCTCTAATAGTAGCCGAACATACCCATAAATTGCATCTAACAATTGGATAATGTTTTGTTAAGTTAATGCTAAGTTTTCGTGGTAAATTGTTGCAATTTTGAAGTGTAATTTTGCTTGTTGTTGTAATTTACCTATTGTTGTTGTACTATTGTTAATTTCTGCAATTTCATAACAGCCATGGTGATTCTCACTGTCTAGTGTCCTAAAGAGGTGTTACTTCCATGTTTGTGCTTGGAAATCATTATATATATGCTATAAGTGTTCTTGTTATGGGAAAGTACTCAAACATCTTCATCCCTCTTAGTTTCCTTGACCTAGACCTTGACTTAGGTGATCAAGAGACGGGGCGGTAGGCTTGGCTAACAAACTTGCTATTTTGATCCCTTAAGGTCACCACGGAATTCTCCCTTGTGGTGAATCTCCTCTATCACTAAAAATAGGGGATTTCTTACTAAGGTGTCAGCGGTAGGACTTCCTACAATTACGCATATTTGGGGACTTGTGTTGGGGCTTTGCAAAACTAAAAATCTTGCAATAACATGTCCCAAAGATCACTGAAACATGAATTGAAAGGGCCCAATGAACTAGATCAAAAAAACAAGGCCTAGAGGCAACAAAACAAAATGCAAATTGAAATCCACAACCAAACAATTGAACCTTGTATGAACCAAAAAACAACAACCCAAATGCCAAAAATCCTATGCAATAACCAAAATAGAGGAATGAATCTTATTTGGTTTGCTTGAGGTTCACATCGATTTTGTGGGCTCTTGAAGCGAGGACTGAGATAATCCAACGAGGGAGGTCCAATGTTCAACACTAAAGATCTCACACCTAACCAATTGAGAAGGTGAAACTGATTTGAGTTGAGCACCCATATTAAATGCAAGAAGCTAGAGATCAATCCAAAATTAGTGTAGACCAGAGTGAAACTATTGAGGCTATCACAAAGACCGAACCCCTCTTCTCCCAATATCTCGCCTCACCAGCAAATTCTTGTGATGGAGGAAACATAAACTGGAGAAAAGATTAATGCTCACATGTAAGATAGTAGGGGTTGCATCCTTGCGAGTCCTTGCCACACATTTGACAACATGTTTGAGTATTGTCAATACATGGGATTATTAATTCAGAGGCTACATGAATTAAATTCCAATTTGGTTAAAAACATTAGGGAATACGTGAAAAGCTATGACCCCCATTTTTTAACAAGCCCCCTTACGATAAAGTGCTTGCTTCATTTGCTAAACAATTAGCCCGAGAATCAAGATCCCTTAACACATGGTAGAATGCGACCCCAACTAGGTGTTGAGCTACCTTGTTGATTCTTTTAAGGATTGAGGCTAGCTTGTTATCTTTTATAGTTGTTTGATGAACCAATGATTTAATTATGATGCTAGACTCTCCAATTATGATCAATGATTCAATATTGGATTTGATTGCAAGGAGAATGCCATGTAGTAGATCATAGGCTTCAACTTGGATATTGCTTGATTTTTTTAGTCCTCGTGCAAAGAATAATTCGTGTTTTCCCTTGGGATAAAAAATGATACCCCCATTGCTACCACTCGTTTGATAATCATTGTTACAAGAAAAGACTAATAAATGTTTATACATTGTTACATAATCGTAACATAGCCTACGTATATTACAAGCCCTCCCTCCTTAAAAATGTTTTATCCTCAAATCACGAATAAAGAACACTTATTTTGGTAGAATGGTCCATCTTCTTATAACCTTTTCCAATTTGATAAGGTTGAGGACACGAGACAATATGAATTCCAAAGCTTTGAACAACATTGTTTCATCGAAAAATGATCAATCCAATCTAAACAAATTCTTTATGGAAGTCTTTGTTGATAAGAGTATTGATTTGATCTTCTTTATTGTCGACTTCGAGATGTGTTAATTTTTGAATGCTTTGAAATGTAAGAACAACATTGACATTAGAACGTTGATTCTTGTGTGCTACATTTTTTGTAATTTGGGTGCCAATATGGTACCCTGATAAGTTGATCATTCTTAATCTTTGGTTTAATCTTTTCATGGTATACCCGAGCCATCATGTTAATATTTGATATTTTTATACTCACCTATACATCAACAACTTCAGTAATGATGATCGATGGAACACCAACCATCACTCAAATCTGTAGGTGTTGACTTGTCGTTGAATTGAACTTCTTGAACTTATTTTTTGGATCATATTTCACCGATAAAAATTCATTACTAATAACACTCTGATTTTTAGTTTCAACTTTTAAAATCTTAATCTATAGTTTCAACTTTTAAAATCTTTATTGATTTAATAAGATCGTTAAGTTTTATTTATCTATAGTTCCAAGTTTTAAAAAATTCCATGATTCACTTGCATCAATGGATATCTTTTTGTCTACTTTTAGGGTTGACATATCCTTTGTGTTTTAATTTTTTAACTTCCATATGTAGTGTTTGACTATGAACCTTCAAACAACTAATTTCGTTGTCTTTATAAGACAATATCTCCTCAAAATATTTCATACTATAATGAATATAATATATAAGTTAACATCAGGTAATAACAACAACAATAATAAACGAAGTGATAGATCCTAACTAAATGACATGACCTAACCAAAGAACATGACCCATCAACCATCATGACTAGTTAATGTGTACATAAGTCGTCACGAAGATCATTGTGGCTCATATAATTCTATCGCATCATATTCATTCATTATTTATATATTATTGGTCCTATATGGATTTCAATATATTGTCCTTCTTATATTGATATTTAATCAATGAACTTTGTTTATTTCGTTGGTTTTAGAGCCAAGTCTGACTTCGACCTTTGGCCACACCTGTAGTGTCCCCAAGGCCGAGCCCCGTTACAGAGCATGTTATATGCAAAGAATTGTAAATGTGTTCTATAGGCNTTATTATATGATGTGTATATTGTATACAGTTTTAATGTTATTGAATTTGTTGGTATATACATACATATACATTGCATAAATGATTGCATTACTGCACCCACGACTGTACCTAAGGTATCTCATATTTCATTACTTAAGAAATCGATATACCTGATGCTAATCATGTAATCGATTGGAATGCGATTCAGGTGGAACCAAAAAGTGTCCTGCAAGTGGACAGGAAAAGCAAACAACTCCAGAATCGAGCTATGGAGCTTGTAAAGGTCTAGTGGACCTGGTACGGTCCTGAGGACGCGACATGGGAGCATGAAGAGGTTATGCGGGTAGAGTACCCACATCTTTTTGAAAATTTTGAAAGGCATGCAGATGTTGTGTAAAGCTGCACTGAGGACAGTGCAAAAATAAGGGGAGGGGGATTGTAGTGTCCCCAAGGCCAAACCCCGTTACAGAGCATGTTATATGCAAAGAATTGTAAATGTGTTCTATAGGCTGGTGAGCCAAGTTTTGTATAAGTTGTAGGCTTTTGTGATTTGTTAGGCCAGGGAGCCTAAGTGTTGAAGGCCAGGAGCCTGCTGATGTACTTATATGTATGTAGATCAATTTATAAAATATAAAAACACCGCCAGCGCAGACCGACCATGATGAATGAGTGATGGGGGACCGAGCATCCACAAAGTAGGCAAGGGATTAAGGGCTAGAAGGTGGGAAAAGGGGCTGAGTGATGAGCCTAGGGGGCTTAAGCCTGGGAAATAATATTCTAATATTATTTAAAAAAGAGACATGTGCATTTATGTTTATCCTAAGTCCCTGGCAAGGGAGGGAACGTGCAAAGGGGATGCACGCTGTGGTACGCATGCAGTTCCCAGGGTGACAAGTGTCAACCCTGGTGCATGGAAATATAAGCCTTGAACTGAACCGTGGATGGGGATCTTCCTCCATTCTGACCCGAACCTCTGAGGGTAGAACTGGTACGCCATCTGCCAGAATACCTGGATTCATCTCTGAAGTAGTTAAGCCAGTGTTGTCCTGAGGAACCGTGTACACTCCTGTCCAGAGCTGTGAGTCTGTGTTTGTCTCTGAGAAATCCCGTGAGCGCATTTCCTGAATCGGAACCCTGTGTTGAACTCAAGAGGAAGAATCCTTGTTGTTGGGGAAAAGTTGAGCTAGCCTGTGCGTGGAGCTTGTTCTGAAATCATGCTGTGAGATCATCCAGTGATTGTTGAACCGTTTTGGGAAGCCTTTGTCTGTGTTTCCCGTGGGTTGTTGTGACTGCGCAGTATTGGATTGCGTGAGGCTTGTTGGCCTGTGAGCGACTCCTCCAGGTGAGAGAGTGCGCAGAGGGAGAAGAGGACTCCTGGAAGGAACCCCTGTAGCTGCCATAGAGCCCAGAGAATTCTGGTCCGGTCTGTTCCTGTAACCTAAGGTAAGGGAGACTGGCAGCCGAAGGACTGTTTAGGTGACAGAGAAGGTGCACTCTCCTGGGGTGGAACAGGCATGTGGGGAATGAGGGTCTGTGTGCAGTGAGCGTGGGAGATTCCTGGGAGAAGTACTTCCTGGTGAATGTGAATGTGTCATCTTCCCTGTAACCTCAGCCTGAGTCTAGATTCCTTGTCCTGGGGTGGAGCTCGGTCCCAGATCGGGGGTGACCTACTGTTGAGCTGATGAACAATGTGGTCTAAGGCTGGGAGGTTCGTGGAAGGCCTGCACTTGGTTGGTGATTTCTACAGCTGATAAAAGATAAGTATTTTGAATTGTGTTTTGAACATGTTTTGGCACGACTGTGCTGTATATATTATCATGTTTTCCGCTGTGTGTAAATGGAGTGCTGCTGAATGCCATGACTGGTTTAATTATAGCAGTACCCATATGTTTTACTCTGAGAATTAAATGTGTTTAATTGTGTTAAATGCATGTGCTTATAATTCCTGTACCAATTATGTAAACATTCATGTATAATGGTAAATTGAGGGGTTTGGAAACCTCAGTAGTGAACGGGTACACTACAAATTGGTATCAGAGCAATTGGTACACTACAAATTGGTATCAGAGAAATTGGTACACTACAACACCTTTTTCAAACCTTGTCTAATCCAGCTTTTGGCCACACTTTTTTTTTTTCAAGAGTTTCTCTCATCCAGGTTTTTAACCAAAATCAATCTTTTGACCATTAAAAGTTCATAATTTATGTTGAAGAAAGTATACTTCGATGCAAAGAAAATATAAAGGAAGATAGAACCAAATATCAAGGAAAAATAAAAAATAAATAAACAAATTAGAAAATATTGTTGATAGGGAAGGGAAATATAAGACATCATCCAAACCGCCATTAGAGCACATCGACATTACATCCCTATAGCTACAATAGAAACTATAGTCCTTCACATTTTATATGTCAAGCACTATAGTAAGTGTATCAAAACCTTAGTGGGTAAAGAGAGACCAAAATGTTGCGAGTATTGTTTGCTAGGATTTATTAGTTGAAGAAACCCCACACTCATTGAGGAGGAAGCTTGGCCGCCATTTTTGAGAAATTGGGAAGTCGACTTCAAGCATCGTGTAATGTCCCTTTCTAAATTATCACTCTAGGAGTTGACGAAATAGCCTAAGTGATCCCCGTAGGCTATAGTGGGGGGGGGAAGGGAATTAATTAATTATTTAATGTCATCAAGGTAGAAAAGTAACATTTTCTAAAAGTGACATTGAGTAATTAAGTAAAAGGGGGTTTTAAGTGACTTTGAGCTTATAAAGTCACTTTACATTATTAAAAGGGTAAAAGGGTTAGAAAAGGGTCAATGAGGAAATAAAAGAGGAATGAGGGCGACCTCTCTCACTATGCATTATTATTTTTCTAAAAACAAATTTGAGGAGCTTTTGTGGCTTTTGGATCTTGCAACGAAAAACCCTAGAGAGGAAGAGTGGTTTTGGTGGTGAGACCATCCACCCTAGTTGGTCTTGGAGAGAATATCACTCAGATCTTTTCATCGTGCTTCATTGTGACGTAGTTTGTCATTTTGGTGGCCGAGTTTTCTCATTTGTGGCTGAGTTTACATGCCGACGATGGAGTTTTATCATTTTGTGGCTAAATTTGCTTGTATTGGGGGGTGAACTCTCTTGTTGGGCGTATTTCCTTGAGGTTGGGTGCTTTTTCTTGTGGCTAGGTGAGTTATTTCTTCCTTGTTGGCCGAGTTCACTATTGGGAGGGTCGAGTTTCACATTCCAGGGCCAAGTTGTCTTGTGCTGGTCAATTCTTCTATTGGTGGGAGTTGACCTTCTACAGGGGAGGCCACATCTCATTATTGGGAGGTCGAAATCTGGTAGATGGAGTCGTCGCCATCTTGGGTAGAAAATCATGTGACTGTACAGGCTACTACAACCATCATTCCTAATCTAAACTATATTGAATGCCATATTTTGTAAACATGTCAACAACGTATCAATGAATTAGCCATGTTCTTGATTAGTTTTGTTGTCATTGACTAAGATATTTTTGTGGTATTATTTTTGTTATGAAATATTTGCTTTTTGTGTCTTTCTTTGGCACCTACCATGTGTTTATACATTGATATACCTTCAAGAAAACTCCAATCGACAAACCATATAATAATAGCACCAAACCTAGAGGTTGACATTGAGTTTGGAGGGTGTCCTCAAAGTGTTTGACGAAAACTTTGTAACAAAAATATATTACCGCAAAGGGAAGAGGGTTATAAAATAGGAGATTCAATGTGATAGCCAATTGTTTGACAAAAGGTCCACACTACTAAACTGAGCAAAAATCCAAAAAAAAGTTGGTTGGGATATTTCAATTGTATCAGAGCCTCGATCCTGCCAGCTTGAGGGGGTTTGTTGTTTCACAAGCCACAAAGATAGGGAATATATCACTTATAGAAGTAGAAGGTAGCGAGGACCATAAAACATCTTTCAATCAGATTATGAAGAAGAGGACCAACTAGAAGTAGAGAAAGAGGGAGACATGGGGGACATAATTGAGACACTTGAGGACAATGCAATGCATATCCTAAATGATTTGGCCAAGGGGAAGAAAAAGTTGGTACAACTCATGACACAGTTAATTGCAAACACTCAAGAAAATCAAAAGCATGTGGGTAACAATGGTTCGAGGGGTTCAAATGGACATAATGGGAACCAAAACCATGGGGGGGGAATGGTTCAAAGGGTACTAATGGATAAAACAAGAACCATGCAGAAGGCAACAACAACAAAATTCCCGCACAAAACAACACTAGGACCATCGATGCAATGATTCCTAGACCTCTTTTGCCTCAGATCTTGAGGGATCAACAAACATGAAATAAAGGGCAAGAAGGACACAGTACCAATATCTTGGTGATGATTTCTAGGAAGCCATGTCATTACAAGACTACTGTACTATCAAATATAGGAACAAACCAAGGTATGTCAACATGGGTCAATAAAACATTGATCTCATGAGAAAGGTTGGAAAGCTAACTATTCCTTCCTTTGATGGTTCCAACAAGTGCACAACTAGAGCACATGTTCAGAAGTTGGACACATACTTCCAACTCAACCCTATGACAAAAGCATAAGCGATTAAATTCGCTACCTTGCATTTAGATGGATAGACCCATGAGTGATGGTAACATGGATCGATCACTATGGGACATGACAACATTACTTCCTATCTAGACTTCACACAAAAATTGATGGAGCAGTTTGAAAAAAGGGATCCAAAACTACATTTTAGAGAGTTGGCACAACTCAAATAGGTTTGGACACATGATGACTACATTACAGAGTTCTAGAGACTTGCAGTCACAGTGACTGATATATTCGAGCAGAGGCTAGTGATGTTGTTCACTGAGGGTTTATCCGAGCCACTACGTGGTTGGGTGAAACCCTTCAAACCAGAGACTCTACGAGATTCCATCATTAGGACACAGAACATGGAGGATGCAATATCAAAGAACAAAACTTTCTCCAAGCCTTTCATTCCCTAGAAAAACAAATACAAGAAACCTTTTTAGAAAGAGTGGTCCAAAAAGGAGAATTTGGATGAGACAACTCGTAATGAGTTGAGAAGAAAGAAGCTTTGCTTCAGTTGCAGAGACCCTTGGGAGTCAGGACACAGGTGCATGTGGAAGGGTAAGGTACACTATATAGAGGTGCACTTAGATATATACAAGAAAGAGGAGGAAGTTATGTAGGAACATGGAAACGAACATGGAGGCTCGAGTGATGAGAAACCTCGTGTGGAGGCTAAGGGCGTGACTATCACCACTCTATCAATCACACCCAAATACTACACTTTCAGAGTCAGAGGAGTACTATGGGGGCAACGTGTCACAACTTTGATTGATGGTGGGGTGACCTACAAGTTCATTGATGCAACATTGGTGGCTAGGAGACACGTGACTATAAAGGACTTTGAGGGGTTCAATGTGGTAGTGGCTAATGGATTTAATATAACATGCACACAAAAGATTCCAAGGTTGGATGTGATGTTGGGAAACTATACCTTCACTGACGATTTTTCTGTGGTTGATTTGGCAGACACCAATATAGTATTGGGTGTTTAGTGGCTTCATTCCTTAGGGGAAATTACAATGAATTACCAGGTAATGGAAATAAGGTTCAATACAACGAATGACAAGAAGGTTGTTTTGAGGGGAATGTAAAATGGTGGACCTAAGATTGTGTCAACCAAAAGAATGGAGGCCATATTCAGACACAAAGACCTAGCACATGCAACCGAGTGCTTGGTTACAACTCAGAAAAATGCAGAGGGCCGACGACATCATCATGCAAATATTTAGGCATTGTTGAGTAAGCATGACAAGGTTTTTGGACACATACCTCCAGGGAGACTTTATGATAGGGTATTTGAGCACACCATTGAGTTGGAGGAGGGAGCAAAACCTGTGATCACTACTCCCTATAGGCATCCAAAGAAATTCGAGGATGAAATTGAGAAGGTTATAAAGGAATTGTTGGACATGGGACACATCAAACCTAGTTTTAGTCCATTTGCTTCTTCCATAGTGTTTGTGAAGAAGAAGGATGGAACAATATGAATGTGTATTGATTATAGAGCCTTGAATAAGAACATGATTAAGAGAAGGCACCCTATCCCTAAGATCAATGAGCTTTTGGATGAGTTGCATGGAGCAGTGTGTTTTTCAAAGATTGATCTTCGATCGGGGTATCATCAAATCAGAGTCAAAGAGTAGGATATCCCTAAAACTACTTTCAGGTGCCATATTGGCATTATGAGTTTCTGGTCATGCCATTTGGATTGACCAACACACCAACTACATTTCAGTCTTGCATGAACCACATTTTCAACTAGTAGCTGAGGAAGTTATTTTTTGTGTTCTTTGATGATCTTCTTATATACAGTAGGACATGGGACGAGCACTTGGATCATCTAGATGAGATTATCAACATCATGGAGGATTAGTTGGTGTATGCCAAGGAGTCAAAATGTGAGTTCAACATGACATATATCCTATCCTTGGGTCACAAGGTTATTGCCCAGGACGTGTAGTTACATAGGGAGAAGATCCATGCCATATTGGATTGGCCACGCCCAAGAACCTTACACATTTGCGTGTATTTTTCATGATATGCAACTACTACTGATAATTTGTAAAGGGATTCTCACAGTTGGCTACGCCACTCACAAATATCACGAAGAAACATGAATTAAAGTGGACAAAGGAGGCCCAAGAGACATTTGACAACATGGAGGGAGTGATGAGCACTTGCCCAGTTTTAGCACTTCTTGATTTCACTCAGCCCTTTGTGCTTGAGTGTGATGCGTTGAGTGAGGGCATAAGAGCAGTTACAATGAAACATAGACATCCGATAGCATATGAGAGCAGGAAACTCATAGAGTCAAAGAGGCTCTACTCCATCTAGGACAAGGAAATGCTCGCCATCATGCATGCCTTGGCGAAATTCAGACAATACTTGGTAGGTGGAAAATTTGTGGTTAAGACCGACCACAACAATTTGAGACACTTCCTAGGGTAGAAGGACTTAAATGAGAGGTAACAGAAGTGGGTTAGAAAATTGTAGGCATATAAATTTGACATTGAGTATGCGACAGGGAAGAAAAATGCAGTTGTTGATGCTCTCTCTAGTAAATCTGAGATATGGTCACTTGTAGAGATTTTAGCTGACTAGAAATCTCATCTCTTAGTATAGTATTCCAAGAACAAATTTGCTTGTAAGTTGATGGATCACAACATACAAGATGATGAGTATAGAGTAGTGGATGACATCATCTACTACAAGGATCATATATACTTAGTCCCTGAGCCTACACTGAAGGAAAAGATTATGAGGGCTATACATGATACACCTCTAGTAGGCCATCCCGAGTACTTTAAAACTTACAGGAAGATCAGGGAGAGGTTCACTTGGAAGGGCCTCAAAGATGATGTATTGAAACATGTGAAGGAGTGTATGACTTGTCAGCAAAACTAGTCGAAGCAGACTCATCCTATGGGGTTATTACATCCATTACCCATTCCAAAGTAAAAGTGGGAAAGTGTGCCCATGGACTTTATCACATGACTATCGAAGGTACATGACATAGAATGCATATATGTGGTGGTCGATTGGTTGACCACTTTCACACATTTCGTTGCCATTTCCTCAGATTACAAGGTAGCACATGTAGCACAATTGTGTTTCGGGGAGGTATTTAGACTCCATGGGTTGTCGAAGTACATTGTCGATGACAGAAACAACAGATTCCTCAGTGCATTTTGGTAGGAGTTGTTTAGGTTGGCTGGCACAAAGTTGACTCCTAGCACCAATTGCCATCCCCAAACACATGGTCAAACAAAGATCGTGATCAAGTGGCTCGAGGAGTATTTATGTGACTATGTGTTCGGGCAACAAAAGGCATGTGTGAAGCGGTTGCATTTGGGGGGACATTGCTATCATAACACTTATCATATGTCCATTAGTATGACCCCATTTTGAGCATTATATGGCTATGATGCTCCTTCATTTTTTGATTTGGTGTTTGGGGATAACAGGGCTCCCAAAGCTAAGGATTGGATCCAAGAGAGTCAAGACATCCTCTAGACTCTCAAGGAAAATTTCCAGATGGCACATAATCAACAAAAGATTTATGCAAATAAGCACAGGGTCAAGCACACTTTCGAGGTGGGGCACTTGGTATTTTTGAGATTACAACCATACAAACAGTCTTCATTGAATAAAAGTGGTGCAGGAAAGCTTCAACAATGGTTTTATGGCCCATACAAGGTGATCCAGAGAGTTGGTGAGGTGACTTATGAGCTTGAGTTGTTGGAGGGAAGTAATATCCACAATGTATTTCATGTTTCGTACCTCAGGAAGGCATTGGGACAACATGTCACTTCTTCGGTAGAGTTACCCCCATTGGATGAGGATGGTAAATTAGTATTGGTTCCTAAGGAGGTTATGGTGGTTAGAGAGAAGACTTTGAGTAACAAGGTGATTCGAGAGTACCTCATCGAGTGGAGAGATTATTCAGTAGAGGATGCCACATGGGAAGGTGACCAAATCTTGTAATGTCCCTTTCCAAATGATCACTCCATGAGTTGACAAAATAGCATAAGTCATTCATGTAGGCTATAGTCAAGGAAAAAAAATATGAATTAATTTATTATTTAATGTTATCTTGGCAGCAAAATAACCTTTTTTAAAAGTGACATTGAGTAATTAAGTAAAAAGGGGTTTTAAATGACTTTGAGCTTATAAAGTCATTTTACTTTATTAAAAGGGTAAAAGGGTCAGAAAATGGTCAATAAGGAAACAAAAGAGGAATGAGGCCCCACTCTCTCATTATGCATTGTTATTTTTCTAAAAATGAATTTGAGGAGCTTTTGTGGTTTTTGTCTCTTAGGACGAAAAAACCCTAGAGAGGAAGAATGGTTTCAGTGGTGAGACCATCCACCCTAGTTGGTCGTGGAGAGAAGATCACTCAGATCTTTTCATTGTGCTTCATTGTGACAGAGTTTGTCATTTTGGTGGCCGAGTTTTCTCGTTTGTGGCTGAGTTTACATGCCAACGATGAACTTTTATCATTTTGTGGTTGAGTTTGCTTGTATTGGGGACCAAACTCTTTTGTTGGGCACATTTCCTTGAGGTTGGTTGCTACCATATTGGGTAGAAAATTGTGTGATTGTAGAGGCTACTACAATCATCATTCCTAGTCTGAACTATATTGAGTACCATCTTTTGTAAACGTGTCAAAGACATATCAATATTAGGCATGTTCTTGATTAGTTTTGCTTTCATTGATTAAGACATTTATGTAGTATTATTTCTATTATGAAATATTTGCTTTATATATTTCTTTGGCACATCTCATATGTTTATACATTGATATACCTTCAAGAAAAGTCCAATCAACAAACCATATAACAACAACAACAATTTTGGAGGTTGACATTGAGTTTAGAGGGTGTCCTCAAAGTGTTTGGCGAAAACTCTGTAACAGAAATATATTACCGCAAAGTGAAG
>ML787343.1:20224-69743 GCA_009831015.1 Picea engelmannii | reverse complement strand
TGCATTATGTTTCGGAGGTTCAAACACTGTTCTACATGGGTATGTTGATTCATATATGGTAGGTGATAAAGATAGCAGGAGGAGCACCACCGGGTATGTTTTTACTATAGGTGGAACAATAGTAAGTTGGATTCCTAAATTGCAAAATGTTATTGCACTTTCAATAACAGAGCCAGAGTATGTTGCTGCTATAGAGGCTAGTAAAGAGATGATTTGGTTATAGAGGTTTCTGGAGGAATTGGGAAAGAAGAAGGAGAATGATTGTGACAATGAGAGTGCCATTGATCTTGCAAAAAACTCAGCCTTCCATTCAAAGAATAAGCATATACATCTCAAGTACCATTTTATACGATCCGTTTTGGAAGATGGACATTTGAAGTTGGAAAAGATACACACTAGCCAGAATCTTGTAGACATGTTAACTAAGGGAGTAACCAGAGAGAAATTGAGTTACTTCTAAGTTTCAGTTGGTCTTCAAGCATGAAGGTGAAGATGAGAAATTTGTCAAGTCCAAGAAGGTTCATAGTCCAACAGATACAATAGTGGTGGAGTTGTTGAGATCAGTCTCCAAGTGGGAGATTGTTGGTTGTGGAGCCTGATTATCTTCCAGATTCAGAGGTCTTTGTTTTCAGCCGTGTTTATACCCCATGAGGACTTTACACCCCAGAAGAATGGACATTCCTCCATGTAGGGGAGTGCAAAGGGGGCTTACCCCCTCTGTGGGGTCTGGGGGCAAGCGCCCCCCCGGAGGAAAAATTGCCTTGTAAATGTATATTGTAATTTCATTGCAAATCTGGACCGTTCATTATAAGGTCGCAGATTTGACGATAGTAATTATGTTAGGGTTTTTTTTCCCTAGAAGGAAACCCTCTCTTATGAGGGAAATGTATTGCGGCTATGTATCATTGCGAATATTGTATTATGAGAGAGGAGACTGTGAGAAAAAGAAGATGAAGTTACATGGGGTGTGGTGTAGGTTGTATCCCTTCATTTGTTGGATAATAATAAATGAAGGAACTCACAATTTCTCTGGTGGACGTAGCCCACACTGGGTGAACCACGTATATCTGTGTCTCTATTGTATTGTGTATCTTCTGTGTTTTATTTCCACATTTGTTTTATTTTATTGCTCCACGATCCTGTTTTTCTAACATATATATTTTTCCCTAATGGACTAGTTTATTTACTAAATACTTAAGCGCCTGATGTTCTATGAAGAAGATGAATGGATTTGCTAATAAATAATGTCGAAATTTTTGTAGGTCGAATATCATGGCTAAAGATTCTTGTTCTATCATCGAATAATTCCTTTCGACTTTACTTAACTTTTGACTGGAATATGCATTAGAGTGATCGACCATGTTGATGTATGGTTGGGCCAACACTGCACCAACAACAACGTTAGATGCATCAACATTGACATGGAACTTTCCTGAAAAGTCTGGAAATATTAATATGGGTGCTTCTACTAGTTTTCTTTTTAATAGCTCAAAAGATTCATTGAATTTTTGGCTCCATTGGAATTCAACTTCTTTTTTCAGCAACTCATCGAATGGGAAGGTTATATCAAAGTATTGTCGAATAAATTTTCTCTAGTATTCAATATGCCCAAGGAATATTTTTATTAACTTTTGATTGATTGGTGGTTTTAGGTCGAGAATAAATTTGATCTTGGCCATGTCGACCATGATTCCATCTTTGCATACAATGTGACCCAAAAAAATACCTATTGGTGTGGTGAAGATGCATATTCTGATATTTAAATACAAGTGAATTTGTCTACATCTTTCCAACGTCATTAAGAGCCATTGGATGTGATCTTTCAATAGGTTGTAAATGGTCTAGTCATTAAAGTAGACATCCATTGTTTTATAGATGTATTATGGAAATGTTTTGACCACTATCCGAGAGAATAATGTTGGATCATTCTTGAGCCCAAATGGCATTACTCTATATGTAAATGACTCGAACTTAGATACAAATGTTGTTTTCCCCTGATCTTCCTTCACAAGTGGTACTTGGTTGTAGCCTGAGAAGTCATCTGTGAAAGAGTAACATTCGTGTCCCATGACTTCATTAATGATTTCATCAATGAATCACGTCAAAAATGGATCGGTTATTGTAAGCTTGTTTAACCCCTAGAAGTTGACACATATTCTTAGTTTCTTTGGGTCGTGCTTTTTGGGTTGCACAACAATCAGGCTTTCCCATACAGACTCGTCGATAGGCTATATGATGCCATTGACTAACATTGCCTCTATCTTTATTTGAACTATGGGATTATACATATGTGCTAGTTTATATGGTCATTTTTTAATGGGCTTGGACTTAGGGATGAGGTTGATTTTCATCTCCCCCATCTCTTGCACTAATCCTTTCATGTCTTTATAATCACGTGCAAAAATGTCCCGATATTCTCGTAGTAGTTTGACTATCTCTGTAGTTTGTTTGTCCGACCATTAGTCTCCTATTCTTGCCATTTTTGGTCAACCATCTATTAAGATGCCAAATTCCTTAATTTTAATTTATGTGTCCATCCACCCGGGTGCTTTAGATTAATCTAGTTGTCCTTCTCCTTCTACGACCTCATTATAACTCTTGGGGAAGTCAAGTTTTTCTCTATCTTCTTTGTCTTCCTTGGATACTGAATAAATTGTGTACATAATTATTTACTCCAAAATGACTTCTCTTCCATTGAAAACTTTGATCTGAATTTATTTTTTCCATGTCTATTTGACGAGCTGTTATAATGTTTGGAATTTGTGCTTACACGAAATTGCAAGTAGATGTCTACTTAATGTCGACTTTGGCTTTGCCTGTGGGATGAATTCAAAATATATGATGAAATTTTCTTTAATTTCCTTCGAGTTGACCGTGTGGCCACATGCTTCTTCAATTTTATACCGCTTGTGTGGTATGTCATCCAATGTATTCAGGAACATATGTGACCATACCCTTTCATCCTTATATCCTACTATTCTCCACTCATTCTCACATTGATGAATGTGAGGGACTGTGTTGAACCTAGGTTTGAAAGTCGGGACGTCAACTTATGCTGACAACTTTTTTTCACCAAATATTTCTACAAAGTACAAGGTAGCGGTGTTCCATGTTTCAAGTCATGGTGCATGGGTTTCCCACCATCGATCTGCCTAGATGGTGAAGGATTCTATTAAAATTTTCACCCTTCCATGTTCTTCGACTTATTTGGATACTTTGTTGACATGAGTCGTCATGGAATTTCTTTCACCAAACTGTAGAGGAGTTTTCCTTTGTGTATTAGTCAGAATGAGTGTTGGTCTTTGTTTTAGATTTTTCTCTAGCATGATAGAGATTGATTGTGCTAAGAAGCATGTTCTTGATCATTTTATTGGGATCGTCTATATTGACCATCACTCCTTAGCTTGAGCTTCATAATTCTCCATTTTCCAATTGTAAATTTCTGTATCTGAGTTCTGCCCTATGTACAATGGTGATTTGACTAAGATTTCTCCTTCAATGTCTGGCTCAACGTACTTGGTACAGACGATGAGCCTCCTGGGCTTCATCCCATGTTTCGACCCAAGGTTTTCCTTCTTTTGGGTCCAGGGGTATGATTATATTCTTGCCACTATATTTTAGTTTAATCTTGCCCCTTTAAAGTGAGATTGTAACCTTCATATTATGACCCCATGGTCTTCTAGCTAATGCAGGATACACGAGGATGCCTTCTGTTAGCGCCAATTCTTGCAAGTCACGAGCGTCGAGCGCAACACATAGAAGAAGTCCATTTTGGGCTTAAAATCAAGCGAGCGGGCATTTTGTTTTCAATGGCGAGGATCCATAGATGGAGCAGATCAACGGTCATCGGGTAAGTTTGAGTCGCAGAGTCGCACAAGGTCTGGCGCATGAGCTCATCTCTTATGGACAAAATCACGAAATGACGAGCCATTTCGGCTACCGGGACTTCAAAGGACAAAGGGTTGTTCTTCCATTGCATTTCGAAACCCTGAAACACGAAAAGCAAAAAAGCGCCAAGAGCCATTTCGGTATTCGGCTACTGGGACTTCAAAGGACAAAGGGTTGTTCTTCCACTACATTTCGAAACCCCGAAACGCGAAATGCGAAAAAGCGCCCAGGAGCCATTCCAGTATTTCGGCTACCGGGACTTCAAAGGACACGTGGTCTCTCTTTATGTTTTTAGTCTCGGCCACCCTTCATGGAAGAAGTAGTTAATGAATATTGAGCAGGTGGTTGAGACCTCAGCTCAACTCATAAATGGAGGGTATGGGAGGCCTGGAGCAATCAGCCTATGGTACCCTTGTATGCAGGTCCCCTTGCAAGAGCCTTGCTGAGTTAAGGTGGCATCTGACAAAGGAGTTCCATCCAGATTTGACCGAGGAGCCTGCACACGCTAATTTAGACTTCAATGTCTCAGCTACCTTCCGGCTGCAAAGGTGGCAAATTGCTCTGAGTATATATACTCAGTTTTTGTATTTCTGTAAGGATGGATGGTAGAGTAGAGCTCCCGATTGTAAAGCTTTAACGAGGCCTCTGGTCCCCTGGTTATAGATTGATATTTGAGACTTCTTATTTAATGGAAGCCAACATCTTCTTCTCCTTTTTTCTTTGAATCTTAAGAGCTCGGGCATGGATGATCCAGTCGGGTGTTGTAATGACCATATAATGTATGTTTGATTATATTAGTTTTGCAATCTCTTAATTTTCTTGAAGTTTCTCAGATTTGAGAGGATGTCATATTTGTGACTTTTCCCCTTTTTTTTAAAGGCTGCTGGAAGACTGGATGTCCAGAGCAAACTTTATCCCCTTTGTTTTTCCTCCACTTACTCACTGTTATGCAAATTACTGGCTTAAATTAGATCAAGACCTCGCCTGTCTTAGCTGTTCCAGCCCAGTTTTCTGAGTTAGAACGATATTGTTTTGAGTTCACTTCCGTTCATCACCCTTTATCAACAAATCGTGACATTTAAACTGATGGGCATCAGGCTCACTCCTGCTGCAATCTAGGAGTGACTTCTGATGCCAACATTTCTGGCGTCGTTGCTAGGGATGAAGTTGAAAATTTTCCCCGGGATTGAACGACATTGAGCCTTTGATTCTGAAGGTGCATCAGGCATAAGAGCCCTACGAGATTGCTACTGTGCACTTGGCGACTCCATTGTGATGACTCCACTGCGGCGAGCCTGTTGTTTTAGTTATGGCTTCCAGAGGCAGACACACGCGGTCTCATCCACAACTGCCTCTAGCTACACCTGGAGCTAATCCGAAAGTGATTATCAGAAAAGGAAAGGCCTCTAAAGGAGAAACTTCCACCACTGAACCATGTAATTTGCCATCTCCTTCTATAGAAACTCCATTTTCTTCTTCTCAGTTTCCTAGCAGACCTTTTTCTGAAGTTTCTCGTTTCCTGAATTTCGGGAGTGTTCCTGCTGAGTTTTCCCTTCTGGTCTGGGATCGAAGGCAGAAATCCTTGTCATTCCCCTCTCCCCTGAAGCTGTACCTTGGCATAGACCTAGGACCACAGAAGATTTCCCCACTCCCATCTTTACCACCCCTCCTCTTATTACTGTTGCTGAGACTGCACAAAGAGAAGCATCTGCTGATTCAAGCCCCTTTGCCTTCTCTCCGAATCCCCCATTTTTTCCCCTTCCACTTGGAAGCTCGTTTCCAGTATCCCCTATTCGAGCTCCTTCTCCTCTGAGTTCTCCTCCACCTAATATTCCTATGGCAGAAGAAAATCCCCCTATGACCAGAATGGAGGCCATAATAGCTGTTAGGTATGCTCCCCTTGTGTTACCTCAACCTCTCAATGCCCTTCCAGTAGATGACTACCTTAAGTAGCTACCCAAGTTTACAGGCGAAGGGGACATAGCTATAGAAGAACACCTTGAATCCTTTTACAATTTTACAGATGATCATGTTATCATGAACGCAGACGTATGGATGAGGATTTTCGTCCATAGCCTTGAAGGCGAGGCTAGAAAGTGGCTTAGGGACCTGCCTCCTGGATCTATCGATAGGATTGAGGCTTTGGATAATGCCTATTTGAGATAGTGGGGAGACAAAAAAGATTTCATGTATTACATGGCAGAGTTTGGGTCTTTGAAGAGAAAGGAAGGAGAGTTTGTCTCTGACTTCTCCAAGAGATTCAATAAAATGTACAATAATATCCCCGCTGAGATAAATCCCTCAGAAGCCTCTGCTAAAATCACTTATGCTAGCGCTTTTGATCCCAATTTCTCCCTCCTGTTGAGGGAAAGGAGAGCAACTACTCTGACTCACATGTAGGATGCAGCCGTAGAAGTAGAATCTAACATATTGGTTGTTGACCGACTCAGGAATAAAATTGATAGAGACATCTCCAAGAAGAGACCTGAAGCCTCCCCATCCAATTCCTCTTCCCTTCCCCTTCAAATGGACGAGGTAACTAAAGTGCTAAAGTCAATTTCGTCCATAATGGAAAGGTGGGAGTTAGAAGGGAAGCCCATATACAAAAATCCCCAAAATACCGATAACAGAGGCTTCAGGAGGCCTAGCAACAATGTGCCACAGGCTTTGCCAAGGGAACAAAGGAGCAAAGACACATAGGATTCAAACCCCTCTCCAAAATAACCTAGTTGCTTATGAGGAAGGAGAGGAGATAGATGAGCTTGACCCTGAAATTCATTGTGTTGGAAACTTCCCCTTTTCCCCATTTGACTTAGTCTGCATACCAAGAGTCCCTTAAGAACATTCAAATCAGTGAGTTGAGTAAAGGGGAAAAGGCCAATAACACTCCTAACAGATACCATCTCAGGCCAAAGAAGAAAGAAGGGAATTTTGATAGCCATGATCAACCTCTCATAGCGGAAAGGCCTGCTAAGCCCGCAACCATCACTACTAAAGAAAAGAAAACTCAAAGTACTTTGCCAATAGCCAAAGAACCTGTCTCTGAGGTAAGGGAAGCTCCTAAGCCTCTTTCCTCCTTTAGTTTTGAGCACAAAATTCAAAAGATTAGAATTCCCGTACCCCTCTTAGAACTAGTTAAAAATGAAGATTTTAAAAGGTCCCTCTCCAAGCTGTTACAATCTGAGTCCCCTCAGCCTTCCACAGACTCAGTAATTCTTCAAGATGAAAAACCAGCAATCGTCCTAGGTCCCATGGTAGAAGACAGAGATGATTCATCCCCTCCCTTCTACACATCCCTGAACATACATGATATGGTGTTGCATAATTGCCTCATGGATTCAGGAGCTTCCCACAACCTTATGCCCAAAATAGTCATGGAAGAATTGGGACTGGAAGTGACCAAGGCTTATCATGATTTGTACTCTTTTAATTCAAGGAGGGTGTAATGCATTGGATTCATCAAAGACTTGGTGGTCTCTTTATTCTAGCTACCAATGAAGAGTGTGGTCATGGACATTGTAGTAGCTGATGTTCCCCCCAAGTTCGGCATGCTGTTGTCAAGATCTTGGATTAAAAAACTTGAAGGAACATTACAGATGGATCTCACATATGCCACCATTCTAGTCTTTGGAGGGGAACACAGGAGGTTGTACATGGAAGCTCAGCTAGCCTACATTGTTAGTGATGAAGTAGACCCCCTCAATCACCCTATCTTTGCACTTGACACTGATTTGGGGTCTAGTTTACTGTAGATCACTGATACTCCTGAAGCCCCTTTTAAGATAAAAAAGCAACCCATATTTAATCACGAGATACCTCCTCCAACCACATCTATTTGGAAGATGTTCTTCGATGGAGCTTCTTCTAACGAAGGCGCTAGCGCTAGAGTAGTTTTTGTGTCACCTTATCAGGAAACCATATCCCTGTCATACAAGCTAAAATTTGAAGCTACCAATAATGTGGCAGAATATGAAGCTCTTGTTCTGGAATTAAGGGCTGCGAAAGAGATGGGAATTGAGGAGATAACAATGTTCGGAGATGCTGAGTTGATAATCCAGCAAGTTAGAAATGCTTATCGAGCTAAGCATCCTCGACTCAGGAGTTACAAAAATGAGGTATGGGACTTGATTGATTATTTCTTCTCAGCTTTCAACATTTCTTTCATTCCAAGAGAGGGAAATACTTTGGCCAATTCCTTAGCTGTCTCAGCTAGTCTGTTCAGGATTCCTCTGCCGCCTAAGATCGAATATGATGTTGAGATAAGATATAGGTCATCTGTTCCAGACAATATCAAACATTGGAAGGTATTTGAAGACGATCTTGAAATCAAAAAAATTCTTCAGTCTGTCGATGAATTTTCTGCATTTCACATTGATCAGGATCCTGATCTCGAAAGTCACCATCACCCCGAGATATTTTTAAATAAAATTGCTAATCACCATATTATCCATTTGCCTAGCAATTAAATTCCAAAGGGACTAGTCCCTTTAGAAATACTGTTCGATGGAAATGATGTGGCAGCCAAGGGTGGTTTTTCATATGGAGATGTTGATACAACGGAGTGCAACATCGACACACAGGAGGAGCCTAAGTTTGTCAAGTTGTCAAGCAGTTTGACCAAAGAGCAGAGGGCCGAATATACCCAAGTTATTAAGGGAATTTGCTGATGTGTTTGCATGGACCTATGAAGACCTCAAGACATATGACACAACTGTCATTGAACACAAGATCCCACTGAAGGAAGAGGCTAAGCCATTTAGGCAGAAGCTAAGACAAATAAATCCCATGTTGTTGCATGTCATGGAGAGAGAAATGAAGAAGTTGTTATATGCCCAAATCATTGTCCCCTTGCGATATTCTGAGTGGGTGACCAATTTGGTCCCGGTGAGGAAGAAAAGTGGAGAAATTAGGCTCTGTGTCGATTTCAGGAACTTGAATAGGAGCTCAAAGAAAGACAACTATGCCTTGCCCAACATGGAACACATATTGCAGAGGGTGACTGGTGCATCTAGGATATCCATGATTGATGGTTTTTCTGGCTATAATAAGATATCAGTCATGCCTGAGGACAAAGAAAAAACAACCTTCACCACTCCTTGGGGCACATTCATGTATGCCAAAATGCCTTTTGGATTAATGAATGCAGGAGCAACATTTCAGCAAGCCATGGACATAGCCTTCATCGGGGAGAAAGATCAGTTTGTGGTGATCTATTTGGATGGCATCACAATCTTCTCCAGGTCTGATATAGAGCATTGTTGTCACTTGAGGAAAGTTTTCTTGAAATGCCGAAGGTTCGACCTTTCCTTAAATCCCAAGAAATCTTTGTTCGCTATGAAGGAGGGGAAGTTGTTAGGCCATATAGTATCAGCAGAGGGAGTGAGAATTGATCCCAGTAGGGTAGAGGCAATTCAGAACCTGTCACTTCCCAAGTCTAGAAAGGAAGTTCAAGCTTTTTTAGGGAAGATTAACTTTCTGAGGAGATTCGTCTCAAATTTTGTCGAGTTGGTGAAACACATCACAACCATGCTCATAGAGGGAAATGAAGTAAAATGGACTCCTGAACCTAGGGAATCTTTTGTCCAAATAAAAAAGGCATTGACTGAGGCACCTGTGCTGATCAGTCCCAATTATTCCAAGGATTTCCTAGTTTTTTCTTTTTCTTCTTTTGATACAGTAGCAGCAGTCTTATTGTAGAAAAATGAGGAAGGACGAGAGCAACCCATTTCCTTCTTCAGTAAGGCGTTAAGAGATGCAGAAATCAGGTATGAGATCATGGAGAAGCAGGCCTATGCCTTGGTGAAAGCTCTCAAAGATTTTAGAGTCTATGTCTTGCATTCAAGAGTGACTGCGTATGTTCCTTCAGTCTCTATGAAAGACATCCTTATACAGCCTGACATGGATGGGAGAAGAGGTAAATGGATTGCCAAGACCCTTGAGTTTGACCTAGAGATAAAGCCCACCAAGTTGGTTAAAGGGCAGGGTTTAGCCAAGCTACTAACTGAATCCAATTGCAAGGCCTTGGGGGTTAGCTTCATCAATGCTTGTTTAGGAAATCAGTAAGTTGAGTCGCCCAACAAAAGCACTCAGGGTGGCTTATCACTAGAAAAATGCACTTGGTACAGAGACGTTTTGTACTTTCTGCAAGAGTTGAAGCCTCCTGATGGAATGGGAAAAAGCAAGGCAAGAGATTTAAATCTCAAGGTGGTCAGATATTGCCTTATTGACCAAGTCTTGTATAGGAGAGACCCTCTAGGGGTGTTTCTGAGGTGTCTTAACCCACAGGAAGCCCAGAAATTCTTGTCTAATTTCCATAGCAGCCTTTGTGGAGGGCATCATTTCTGGAAGACCACAACTCACAAAATTCTCAGGGCTGGGTACTACTGGCCCACCTTATTCACTGATGTCTACAGAGAAGTCAGAGCTTGCATCAAATGCCAAAGGTTATCAGGAAAGCAGCAACTCAAATCTCTGCCACTAAAGCCTGTAGTAGCTTCAACACCCTTTCAACAGTGGGGGTTGGACTTCATTGGAGAAATTCATCCTCCTTCAAGTGGCCAACACAGATGGATCCTGACTGCAACAGAATATTTCACCAAGTGGATAGAAGCTGCCCCCACTAGGAGTGTATCACACAAAGTAATTATCAGCTTCCTAGAGGATATCATAGCCAAATTCAGTTGTCCCAGTAGGATTGTCACTGATAATGCTGTGTCTTTCAAGTCTGAGCCTCTTGTTAATTTCTGTGAGCAGTTCAAGATCTCACTAATTCACTCCACTCCCTATTATCCTCAAGGAAATGGACTGGTAGAATCTTACAATAAAAGCCTAATCAAACTCATTAAAATATTATTGGAAGACAATAAGAAGGCCTGGGATTCAAAGCTCAAATTCGTTCTATGGGCCGATCGAGTGACAACAAAGAAGTCCCTGGGCACCTCACCTTTTCAACTTGTTTATGGGATGGAGGTTGTGTTTCCCACTCAACTCGCTTTACCTATAGCTAAATTATTTCAAGATCATGAAGGAGAGACAAACCATATGGTCAGAAGAATTCATCAAGTGGTGGAAGTGCAACAGATCAGGGAGCAGGTGATGGACATAGCTCACAGTCATCAACAAAATATCAAGCAGGCCTTTGACAGGAAGTTCAGGAAGGAGGAATTCGAGCTGGGAGATTTGGTGCTTAAGTGGGATGCACTAGGCAGGATAGGGGAAAACACAACAAGTTTGATGCCCTCTGGATTGGGCCCTTCAAAATCTCTGAAGTATTCTTAAATAACACATACAGGTTGCAGGATTTGGAGGGTGAAGAAGTCTTTAGCGACCTAGTAAATGGGCATTTCCCGAAGAAATGTTTTGTTTGAGCCTTAGACGGCTCCTCTGTTTTTTGTAAATATTGTCTTTATTGTTTTTCTGTTTATTTTTGGCTTAATAAATGACTCCATAGCCCAACAGAAGGCAACTGGAACTGCAGAAGGAGTTCTTAGAGCATCGCAGGGATGAATCCATCCCCCATGGAGCCTAAGGTTAGCGCCAATTCTTGCAAGTCATGAGCGCCAAGCGCAACACATAGAAGAAGTCCATTTTGGGCTTAAAATCAAGCGAGTGGGAATTTTGTTTTCAACGGCGAGGATCCACAGATGGAGCAGATCGACGGTCATCGGGTAAGTTTGAGTCACAGAGTTGCACAAGGTCTGGCGCATGAGCTCATATCTTATGGCCAAAATCACGAAATGACGAGCCATTTCAGCTACCGGGACTTCAAAGGACAAAGGGTTGTTCTTCCACTGCATTTCGAAACCCTGAAACGCGAAAAGCGAAAAAGCACCCAAGAGCCATTCCGGTATTTCGGCTACCGGGACTTCAAAGGACAAAGGGTTGTTCTTCCACTGCATTTCGAAACCCCGAAACGTGAAATGTGAAAAAGCGCCCAGGAGCCATTCCAGTATTTCGGCTACCAGGACTTCAAAGGACATGGGGTCTTTCTTTATGTTTTCAATCTTGGCCACCCTTCATGGAAGAAGCAGTTAATGAATATTGAGCAGGTGGTTGAGACCTCAACTCAACTCATAAATGGAGGGTATGGGAGGCCTGGAGCAATCAACCCGTGGTACCCTTGTATGCAGGTCCCCTTACAAGAGCCATGCTTAGTTAAGGTGGCATCTGACGAAGTAGTTCCGTCCAGATTTGACCGAGGAGCCTGCACACGCTAATTTAGACTTCAATGTCTCAGCTACCTTTCGGCTGCGAAGGTGGGAAATTGCTCTGAGTATATATACTCAGTTTTTGTATTTCTGTAAGGATGGACGGTAGAGTAGAGCTCTCGATTGTAAAGCTTTAACGAGGCCTATAGTCCCCTGGTTATAGATTGATATTTGAGACTTCTTGTTTAATGGAAGCCAACATCTTCTTCTCCTTTTTTCTTTGAATCTTAAGAGCCCAGGCATGGATGATCCAGTCGGGTGTTGTAATGACCATATAATGTATGTTTGATTATATTAGTCTCGCAACCTCTTAATTTTTTTGAAGTTTCATAGATTTGAGAGGATCTCATATTTGTGACTTTCCCCCTTTTTTTTTAAAGGTTGTTGGAAGACTGGATGTCCAGAGCAGACTTAATCCCCTTTGTTTTTCCTCCACTTACTCACTGTTATGCAAATTATTGGCTTAAATTAGATCAAGACCTCACCTGTCTTAGTTGTTCCAGCACAATTTTCTGAGTTAGAACGATATTGTTTTGAGTTCACTTCCATTCATCACCCTTTATCAACAAATCATGGCATTTAAATTGATGGGCATCAGGCTCACTCCTGATGCAATCCAAGAATGACTTCTGACGCCAACACCTTTGACCAGGTTAATGAATTCAAATTCAACTCTTGTTGGGATTCCCATTATGAAAGTTATGACACTTTTGAGTGTACCAATTGGTTCAATGAACCTTTGATCTGGTAGCTTTAAGAAGTTCATTGTTGGAACTAGTGGGGGTTTCCCAAGTTGAATCCATGTTTCTCAAGGGATGATATTTAATTTTGAGCTGAAGTTGACAACGACTTGCTTAATCATGTAGCCATCGATCTCTAAGTTAACTTGCATGTCGAAATCATTTGTATGCCTCTCCTCTGACAACTCTCAAAGGTTGTTAGCTAGTCTTTGATCTTCCCTCTATTCTCTCATAATGCTCTGTAAGTTGATGAGGCGAATGACCGACTACTTTTCTTTTAATAATTGGAGAAACTCTTCTAAAGCAGTGTCTGGAATGTTGATTGTCCTCCCTTGTTTCTGTTCGATTTGTCTTGGTTGACATTCTTAAAAAACTTCATTGCTTCCCACATTAGTTTTTCCTCATGTTCAAGGTCGGGATATGTATTTTGATATTCCCTTTGTCAGGTTGGCAGATTTGGATCGATGTCTCCACTCACTCCTGATCATGTTACTACATGGAGATTTTTGGAATCTAGAATATCTTTCTTGGGAAAAGTATGCAAGAGGTTCACATTTCTCTTGTTCATAACTTTATCTAATACAATCAGAAAATATTCAAGTGAGTGGTCACCCACTCAACATATATTACAAAACTTGATATTAGTTCTGTCATTTATGGGGCAATCAAGACTTATGTGGTCCTCCTTCCAACAATTAAAGCAATAATAATGGCCTCGACCACGACCTCTTCCTAGTTGTCTTCGTCCACCTCTTTGTTCACCTCTTCCTTGATAACCCTCATGACCTCGACCTATGTATATGTTTCCATTCCCTTGGTCAACATTCTGGTGAGTCGTCTACGTGTGATAGAGCACATGGATGTTCATTTTATTTTTCCCATTCAACTGACATTCCTATGTAGAATGGTTTTTTTCCTCACAAATATGGCACCATTTTGGTCGGTCGTTCCTTACATTATGTGGATAGTCCCTCATTGCGGGATTTGTTATTCCTTCACAGATGTCGTAGAATGTTTCAATTTGAATACGTCAGACTGTTGGATCCAATGCATCATTGGATTTACAATAGTCTTTTGTATGTCCTTCACTAGAGAAAATGGTGCACCAGAGTTCATTTCATGAAATGGACATGTTTTTTTATGGACTTTTGTAGTTTTGCAATTTTTTCTTCTAATGCTTCCTTGCACGACTGTATATCATACATTTGTAATGGTGCTCAATTTTTTTGTAGCAATACCGCCACATACCATTGTACAAGTAATATTTCTTCTATTACATAAGGAATTTAACTTAACAGATCTTTGAATCTTTTATCATATTCACAGAGGATTTCACTTGGAGTTTGTTTGAACTCTTTTAGTTCTTTCTTGACCAAGTGGCTTACATCTTGTGTTTTAAAGAATGCGAGAAAACTTTGTTTTATCTCTGCCTTCGATTATTGTTGATTGTCTATGAATTTCATGAACCAGGTGAGGGTCTTGGTTCGAAGTGTGGCACCAAATTGTGCCATTTGTTTATCTTCATCAGTAATATCAACTGCATCCCAAAATATCTCACAAACAAACCAATGTCATTTGGGGTATTCATCACCTACATAAATGAGGATATGGTTGAGACCCATTGTGGATATCTTGGGCTTTTTTAACACTAGAACTATTGCAATATTTTTATTTGAAGTTGACTGGGAAGTCGATACAGTCTTACTTTGTTGAGTCAAATTTTAAGTGTTCGACTCAACTAATAGAATATGTCGTTGCTCTTTAATCAGAGTGTAGTCTAGTACTAATTGAGTTTGTTCTTCACTTGGGATTATATCATATGTATGGCAACCTATATCTAATTATTCTATGAATCATCCTCTCAAAGGTTGTGTGGATTTGTTTTCATTATCTGTCGATTTAGAATCTTCAAGAAGTAGATTTGACACGAGGGCAAAGTCTGTGAGATCTCTTATATGGAGGAATATATCCTCCAATCTATTTTTAATATTCTCTTATGCTTCGATTAAAAGTGTGTCTCTTATCTGACTGTCATTATCAGCTTGACACCATATCTTTGGGGTTTGAGTATCCACATGAAGTATTTTACAAAGGAAGTCTACAATGAGTGGGTTGGGAGTTCTTGCGGGATAATGTTGAATCGCGGGTCTCGAATCATCAATCTCCATATTGTCAACTTTGTCGATTGCTTGTTGGGCACCATCGACTACCATACTCACTTGCAAGCTTGTGTTCCTCCCAAGAGCCATTGGGGAGCTCTCTAGGGCTACTCCAACAAGCTATCGTGCCTGCGTAGGTTTTCGATGTGAACTTCTGGTATCCCTTTTGTTTCATATCTCTTCTAACATCCTTTTCCTTTGGTCCCGTTCCAATATTTGAATATCAGTTGAGGGTTTCTAGGTCAACATTCGTCGTGTAGACTTCCCTCTAAGTGCACCACATGTTTCAGTTATCTTCCTTCCGACTTCAGACAATTTCAACTTTGGTGTAATCGAATGAACTTATATCATCTCATGGATTATCCAATCCCCCATCGCTAACCTAACTTACTCTAGATCATCAATGTTGCTCATTTTGGCTCTTTTCATTTCTTCGAAAAATAATCCCAAGCTTCTCTTGTGTCTTTGCAATTAGCTTCAAGGAACTCTTCCCACTCTTCTTTATTTTCTTCCTAGTTTGATTTTGGTAAAAAATTAGACAAGATGGGCCAGTATTCAATAATGTCTTTAACTCCTTTATCTAACAAAAAATTATGGAGCAAAGACGGGACGGTGCAAAGGAAACCGTTGTGCAAGTCAGCTTAAAATTTGTGTTTTATAGTTTCGACTCATGATCTGTCTTCGATTGCTTGTTCTTCGATATAATCACGTACGATTCTTTCAAACCACTTGTTCAAGTTCGTTCTTCCTCCGTTTATTATTTTCTACATCAATTCTTCATCTAGAGTGAGTTTGAGCATTAGGTACTTGAGTGAGATCTTCAAATAACGCGTTTGGAATAACTTCCATAAATCATTTGTGTGTTTTTGAGAAGAACTATGTGTGTGCCTAATGTTAGCCGAATCCTACTTGCGTAATTTTTGATGTAATTATTAATTTTGCACTCCCACCATTTGTGTATGTTTTCCAAGGATAACATCCATGTGCCTTTTACTTTATACATGCCAAAGTTTTGACCTACCGACAATGGAACCAATGTTGTAGTCCGAGGGAAACTATGAGAGGTTACCAATGGTTCCTTACACATAGCAGCATATGTTACAACATTATATATAAGCACACATAGAGACATATGGAAGCATACACAAGCAATGGGAGAACAATCAAATTCACTTTATTATATGGATACATATCCTTCTTCTCTCTCTATTACATAATCACACACTGATCCGGATTTATGAGCGGAACAAAAGGAATAATAGACTTAATACAATAGCACAAATATACAAAGAACAACAACATATATCCTATGAACAATAAATTCTATTGAATAAATAAAATAGGTTGAAACTGTAAAACTATAGAACTGAAAACAACTTGTTTGAATGGTGGTAGCTATCTCTGAGAAGAGATGTGGTTGATACGTGCAACATTCTGAGAAGAATGATCACAATGAGGCTCCAAATTCCCTTTTAACATATCTCATGAATTCCAAAACCATATACATCCAAAATCCTAACCCTAGGAAATGAAACACCAAAAGTTATGTTGGATTTGATGGGTAAGTTGGTACCTCAACCTCCCGGGGTTGTAACTTTTGCATATGACCTCCGTTTTAGGTGTGTTATAGCCCGTTGGAAATATCTTCCTGAGAACTACACATTATGCCATCAAAATCTAACTTCATCTATAGTTTGACTGTGGCAAGCCAAAAACACGTTGTTTAGGGCCCCAAAACGGCCCTGGGAGTATAGAAAGATGTGCTGACATGAAAAATTCCAAAATAAGCCAGTTGGATTAGGTGGGTGACCACCAGTATCCACCTGGAAAATGTGTAGGGATTCAAATAGCCTTAGAAGTGTAGAACCCACAATTACAAAGAAGTACAGAAGAACGTGTTGAACTAAAAAACTCTCAAGAGGAGCTAGTTGTAATAGGTGGGTGGCCACCAATATCCACCTGGATCAGTCCTCCCTCCTTAGGAAGAAATGGTCTTCATTGCGTTGAGTTCCCCCATCCGGTGAGGAAACTTCTACTGAATTTGGCCCCAGGTGAGCCACTTGCCTTGGTGTAGGAGTTGCCTTGCCTTGACAACCCGTTAAAGTTGAATCCTCTACTTCCAAGTTCCCTTGACATGTGTGTCCACTATCTGATTAGTGGATGACTATTCCATGCAGTCAAGGTCGAGCTCTGTTGGTTTCCAATGTTCTGTAATCTCTGAGGTGTCAAATAATGGTGGAAAATATGGTCGAAGGAGATCCACATTGAACATTGGGTGCAAGCCAGGGAAGGGTGGAGTGTTGAGCTCTAAAGCATTGTTACCCACAACCTTGGTGATAGTGTAAGGCCCATAGCAAAGTGGGCAGAGATTTCAATGGGGCCCTATAAAGTGGTATTTCTGCAAATGTAACCATACCTTGTCTCCCACTTGAAACTGGTGTGGTACCCGGAGTTGATCATGGTGCTGCTTGTACTTAGCATTGGCTTTATGCAAAATCTCATGGACCTGCTGGTGGATGTGTTGAATCCACTCAATGAATTTGGTGGCTTTGTCGGCCTTAGACTGAACATGGGAAGATTCTTCTTGTGTGGTTGCAAGAGGTAGTGAAACATCAATGGGATCCAAGGGTTGTAATCCCAACCCCACTTGAAATGGGCTATGGCTGGTGGAGCTACGAAGAGCCATGTTGTAGTTGTGATGAACATAGGGAAGACTCTCATCCCATGTATGCTAATGATTCAAGTTGTACATGCGTAGGATGTGCACAATCATCTGATTAAAGACCTTTGTTTGGCCATTGGTTTGGGGGTGGAAAGTAGTGGATTTAGTGAGCCTGGTGTCCAACAATGACCAGCGACTCGACCAAAATGTGCAGAGGAACCTGCTATCCTGATTTGAGATGATGGTCTGTGGTATCCCAAAATGGACCCACACATATTCAAAGAAAAGATTAACAGTATATGTCGCTATGATGCTCTTCTTGCAGGATGTGATAATGGCCATCTTCAAAAATCGATCAACCACAAAAAATACACAATCATTGCATTGAGAGTGGACAAAATGCCAGACGTGTAATCCATTGAGATGGATTCTCAAGGCCTCTCAAGAGTAGGAAGAGGGGTGTATAAGCCTTGCTTCTTGATGGTTGGCTTGGCAATGGCACATGTAGTGCAAGATTTGATATAGTTACTGATGCCTTGTTGAATTTTTGGCCAATACAAATGTTTTTGTAGAAAGGCCATAGTTTTGTCCATGCCAAAATGTCTTGCCATCCGACTGCAGTGAGCCTCCCAAATCATCTTTGCATGTTTGCTTGTGGGAACACAAAGGTGGCCCAGATGGCATAACATTCCATCCTGGATGTGGAAATCTGTGACATTCTCTCATGTACCCAAGAGATAATAGGTGGTGGCGAAGTCATGGTCACACTGATAAAGTTGGGGCCACTCAGATGCCTCATGCCCATAGGAATGGAGCAATGTGGTGAGTAAAGAAACGGGAGGGCGACTGAGGCATTCAACGAAATTATTTGTGCTCCTTATCTTATTATTGATATTGGGATGGAGCTGTTGAAGGTATGTCGACCACTTTTGATGGCGGTCATTTTGCAACTTCCCCTGTGTCTGTATGAACTTCAGAGGGTTGTGATCAATGTGGATTATTGTCTTCTTTCCCAGAATGTAATGCTTCCATTGATGACATGCTTGCACAATGGAATACATTTCTTTGTCATAGGTGGGGTATTTCCAAATGGTATCTAAGAGTGTCTCACTATGGTATGCTACTGGATGACCATGTTGAGTGAGGACTATGCCTACAACATAGTCAGAGGCATCAGTCTCAATATCGAAATTGTTGCATATCAGGTAAGGAGAGTACTGGAGCTGAGCACAAGCGATGCTTCAGATCATCAAATGCATCTTGTTGTGCTTGCGTTGATGTGAAATTTTCCTTGACATTGCCCTTGGTTACTTGGCTGAGGGCCCATGCAATATGGGAGAATACCAACACGAACCTTCGATAGAAGTTGGCAAGTCCCAGGAAGCTTCGAAGCTCGATTAGCGTGGTCGGGTTTGGCCAATAATGAATGACTTGGATCTTAGCTGGATCCACATGTACCCCATGCTCATCAACAATTTAGCCCAAGTATTGGACCCTTTACATGCCAAATGAGCATTTTTCCAAGTTGGCATATAGCTTGTGCTGCTGCAGAGTGGCCAAAACCTGTTGAATATGCTGCATGTGCTCCTCCCAAGTTCTGTTGAAGATGAGGATGTCATCCAGATATACCACCACAAAATAGTTGGTGAAGGGTCTCAATACATCATCCATCAATCTCATGAAAGTTTTTGGTGCATTTGTTAAGCCAAAGGGCATGACAAACCATTCAAAGAGAACTTCTTTAGATTTGAAAGTTGTCTTCCATACATCAGTTGGTTCGATGGCAACTTGGTGGTATCCAAACTTTAGGTCAATCTTGCTGAAGAAATTTTCCCTCTTGAGTTGGTCAAGAAGGTCATCAATCCGGGGAATTGGGTACCGGTTCCTAACTGCAATTTTGTTTAATGCTCTATAATCAATGCAGAGCCGCCAAGTCCCATCTTTCTTCTACACCAACACAATTGGGATTCCGCAAGGGGAGGCGTTGGGTCGAATGTGCCCCTTTTGAAGCAACTCTTTGATATGGTGCTTGATTTTGTCATTTTCCATTAGTGAGCAATGCTAGACCGGTCCATTAGACAATGGTGCATCGGGGGTTAGATCAATTGGATGCTCGACTTGGCAGTGCGTCAGTACCCCTGTGGGTGAGGAGAAGATGTCTCTATACTCTTCCACGATCTCGTCCACTTGCTTTTGTTGCAAAGAGAGCCTCTGTGTAGAGGTCATGGCTGTGGCGACAACCTTCTTCTTACCGCGAGCACAAATCACAAAGAAGACCTTAAAGAATCACGGTCTGTGAAATGAACTTAATACATTGCTTAACCGAGATTAAAGAAATAGCGATAGGCAACGCTACCTCTGGTATCCTGTAAAATTGTCTACCCAAAATAATAATAACACTGAGGGGTCTAGACTCATACACAACATGTTGCTTCCACAAATATGGTTGGCCTAAAAGAACATCACAATCTTCAAGGGGAGAAATATCACACAATACCTCATCTTTGAAGGGCTTTATTTTGTAGGGTAGACATCACTGTTGGCTGACACAAAGATCTCATCCTTGGCGAAGCCAGCTGATGGTGTAGGGTTGTGGGTGCGGTGTCATCGGCAGGTCCAACCGCTTGACGACCTATGTTGAAATCAGGTTCTTCTGACTGTAGTTATTGACAATGAAATGTAGTGGAGTCCCCTTTACCAACATATGTGAGTGAAAGAGGCATTCCCCTTCCTCTGGTTCTTCATATTCACTTGGTTAGAATTTGGTGGTAGCAACAGTGGCACTGGGTTCAACATCGATGATTCGCTGCCCACTTTCTGGATTTGATTCAGAGTCAGAATCTACCTCTGACTTGGAAGCTTTAAGCTCGGCCACTAGTGAATTTTTGGAGCGACATTCTTTGGTGTTGTGCCGAGGTATTTTATGGTATTCACACCATTTTCCCCTGTCCTTCTTCGACTTCTCATTACCCCTCTTGGATTGCGGCTTGGACTGGTTGTCTTGAGAGTGGCCCTCTTTTCCTTGTTTTGTGGGTTGGGACCACCTTTTCCTTGCTTCGGCTGTGAGGAATTTGTTGATCCAAACTCTCACCTCTTTTGCTTAAATTTATGCTCGATCTTGAGAACATATCTATAAGACACACCTAATGATGCAATGTCTAGAAACTCCATTTATGTTTGAATGTATCTATGTAGACACCTGCGATATTTAAGCATAAAATGTCATTTAGATTCTTTGATACCCATTTTGGTGCGCATGGTATGGAAAATATTGGTGAAATATTGTACTGTCTGGTCCCTTTCCTGATGCACCGTGGTCCATATTGTGTACTAGTCCTTGTAGCTTCCAACAAGGTAGTATTGTTCTCTAATGTTATCCCTGAAGGAATCCCATGTGGGGGCGACCACAAATATTGCAGATTCCTCTATGGCCCTTCGCTCAGAGTAAGTATCCCACCAGTACTTAACATGGGGGCGACCTTGAGTAGTGCAAAAGTAATCTTTTCTCTGTCGGAAAAATTGTAGACCGAAAAATACCCTTCAAGCAAATTCTTCCATTTATCTACAACATATGCATCTATCAGTCCTTCAAATAATGGAATATCAAAAATCACTTATACCTTGCAGGGGGTCGCATGCCCGCTTGATGAAGATGCTTCTCTCGTGGGAAGCCGCTGAAGGATTTGTGCAAAGTTTTCCATCATTTTGTTCCTTTGTCGCGCAACGGCTTCCTTGAGCAACATTTTAAAAGGATCTCCTTCTCCATCATATTTCTTCTTGTCCCCCATGGGTTGTTTTCAGGCTCATCGTGGCCGATCTTGCAAAGTCTCGACTGGTTCGAGTCCCAACTTCTTGTACCTAGATCTTATCGAGGACATGCATAAAGAAAAATAAATGAAAAGTAGACTGCTCTGATACCACTAATCCAGATTTATGAGTGGAACAAAAGGAATAACATATTGAATACAATAACACAGAGATATGAACAACAACAACATACATCCAGTGAACAATAACTTTTATTGAATAAATAAAATAGGCTGGAACTGTAAAACTGCAGAACTGAAAACAACTTGCTTGAATGGTGGTAGCTATCTCTGAGAAGAGATGTGGCTACTACGTGCATCCATTTGAGAAGAAAGATTACAATGAGGCTCCAAATGCCCTTTTAACATTACTCATGAATTCCAAAAGCCTAGACATCCAAAAACCTAACCCTAGGAGATGAATCTCCAAAAGTTATGTGGGCCCCGATGGGTAAGTTGGAACCTCAACTTCCCGGGTCATAAATTTTGCATAAAACCTCTGTTTTAGGCACGTGATAGCCCGTTGGAAAGTTCTTCTCGAGAAATAAACATTATATCGTCAATCTCTAACCTAGTTTACAGTTTGACTGTGGAAAACCAAAAAAACATTGTTTAGGGCCTCAAAACGGCCGTGGAAGTACATAAAGATGTGTTGACATGAAAACTTCCAAAATAAGCTAGTTGGATTAGGTGGGTGGCCATCAGTTTCCACCTGGAAGATGTGTATGGATTTATATAGCCGCGTAAGTGTAGAACCCACAATTACAAAGAAGTACAGAATAACGTTTTGAACTAAAAAACTGTCAAGAGGAGCTAGTTGGAATAGGTGGGTGGCCACCAATATCCACTTGGATGACACACACACACACACACACACATGCCATATAATTACTTGTATGTTGTATTTCTCAACTACCTAGTTGGTTAACACTAACTATCTGTTCAAATGACTCCTTTATCCGACTTCTGCAGTCGACTTTACTGGTTGACTAACAAGTCTAGTCGACAGAGCCAACTAGCCCCTACAATAGTTGAAAATCCCCCAGGATTTTCTCTACAAAGTGTTTTTGTTCCCTACAATAGTGTAAAACAAGTATCCAATATTCCTTTAGTGCCTCCCCAACAACGATGCCAAAAATGATAGTGTTTCTATATGTTTTCTATTTAACCAAGAAAACTTGTGCATTTAACTTATCAATCAAGGTTTCAATGTGCTTACAAGGCACAATGCATTTTTTGTACATGGATGCTTGTATTGACTAGTCTAGCCGTGGTATGATGAATCCTATGTGTGAAAGCCTTATTTCTATTTTATAGAAGGAAAATGAATCTAGTCTAATATTGGAAGATTATATTTTGAAAGTAACATAAAATGTACACAAGAAAAGGTGAAAGCATGAAAATCAAAACATTGAGAAGACAAGTTTGACAAATCCAATCTTGATCTTATTTCATGGCTGCTCCATTAAGAGTATCATAAAGAGAGCCAGAGGCATTATCTAGTAATAATCCCGGAGCATTATCCTGTAGTTCGATCACATGCATACTAGTTGTAGATGCTCAGACAAAGTGTTGGAATCGTGCTTAGACAAGTCACATCCTTGTAGATGCCAAACGTGGTCTGGGGATCACGTAAAATATGGGTGTATGGTTCTAGTATGTTGCGTCAGTTAGATATTAAATCTTGACCAAAACCTCCTCAGATTTCACTCAAACCATTCAAATATCATTGCATTAGATTCTGTGTAGATTGATTACTTTATCTTTAATTTATTGGGTGAATCTCCAATGATAGACCTTGAAAACCATTTTACTTAGTGCCCTTATGGTAAAAAAGATCACCTGCAATCTTCCACGACGGTTTAGAATATAAAAAAAGTGCCTAGGATAGAACAAGCAAGAAATAAAAATATAAACATGTTTATACCATAATTACAAATAAGAAAATACTAGAATTCAATCCAAACTATATGAAAAGATCTAAGAGTGAACTTTAGGTGAAATAACCATTTCTTGTGATGAACATAATCTTTAGGGAGGGATTTGGACAAATAAGGGTAGGTAATGGGAGGAAAAAAGTGTACCATTTTGGAAGTCCATCACCCTCCTCCAGATATGGGATTCATCGTTGCTACTTGGTTTTAATGTCTATCTCTATTGTGGTTAGTTGGCCACCATTGTTTATTTTAGTGTTTTGTTCTCTGGCTTATGGCTATTTGATAGTTTCTATGGACTTGTAAATCTTTTAGGACCATGACCCTTTATTTTTTGATTTCCCTATGGACGTTTGTTGGTTGTTAGGTTATACCTATGGTGGTTTTTCTCATAGCTCACTTCTTTTTGTAAAAAATGCAAGTACATATTGTTTATTAATGCAATTTAATTTGTTATTTTAATATCATAATAATGTTACTTTCAAATGAAATTTGATAGAGCACTCACTTTGTGTGCAACTTGCAAAACCCTATTCGTGCTAACTCACATAGGATGGATGCAACATTTGGAGGTGGGTCAGAACTCCCTCCAGACAAGGATGCAACAATATCCAGAGCTTGGGTCACTGCCTCATCCATGACCCCGAAAGTACAACCATCATGATTCATTAAACTCATGGAAAAAATCACGGAAGTCTTTATCCTTGGAGCAATATCACATCAAATGGAAATGGTAATGATAGAGAGAGGGATCATTGGGAAATTTACTGGAATATTATCATCCCCTAGGGAAATGGTCGATTGGATTCAGTGGAACCAACAAGTTCTCATCAAGGGACAACTAACCTATTACTTCTGCGGTTGAGGGTACTATGCGTTTCTTTTCCAAAATAGGGAAGACTAAGATCTAATATTCCAAAGAGACCTTACTTCATGGGGACATGAGGCATGTATTGAAAAAGGTGGACTCCTAACTTCAACCTAGAAAATGACATCCCTTATGCAATCCCAGTTTAGGTGAGGCTCCCTCATATTCCTTTGTACTATTGGAATGATGAAACCCTTGACTGCATAAGAAATATTCTTGGGAGGTACAATGACAGAGCCTATACAAAATAAGGAATGTTTGCCTATGCAAGAATATGCATCGAAGTAGATCCAAAGAAAGGGATCCTAACAAGAAAGATGAAAAACCACTAGATTATGAGTAGTGTCCCTTCAAATGCAAAGTATACCATGAGTACAACCACTTTGAAAAGACCTACAAGAAGGTGACACTTTAGATGCCTCCATACTAGGAAAAAGAGGATCAATGGAAAATGATAAGAAGAAAGACGAGTGTCAAACAATCAGTCACAGATAAGACTTCAAAGACAATTCCCTCAACAATAGGCTAAGGGGAAGGCATAAGGGCATAGGGTGGGAATCAATCCAAACAACCAGCGCAACCAGAATCGACCCCGATCGATCCACCTAACCTAGAAAATGCAGCAAAATCTCAAAGCAAAAACTTGCCAAAGGAAAATAGATACAAAGTGTTACTACATGAGGATGTAGAAGAAATATTGGAAAGGAAGGATGTGGGATACTCTAAATCCATTTCCTCAGAGCCCACTCACGCAAAACCCTTAGACTATAATCCTAGATAATCTCTTGGGCATCATCAATAATCTCTTGGGTAGCATTGAAAGGGAATTTATCTTCGGCTATGAAGAGGCCTAACTAGAAATAAAAGAGTTACGATAATGGATGCTAGAAAAAACAGAAGTAGGGTTAGAAATATAAAAAAATAAAGTAGACACAAATGTAAGAGGACAAGGGGAAAGTGGATGAATTTTCAGAAGAGAAATTACCCAAGAGAGTTGGTAGGAAGTCGAGGAAAATAATCAAAGAATAAGTTGTTTCCAAGGATGTTCCCCTGGGTACTCAATCGAACCTAGACAAAATCATATTTATGGGACCCAAAAAAATAGAAATAAAGATGTGTTGACATAGTCACATGGTAGTGCTTGCAAAATAAAAATATAATGAAAATCCTCTCCTATACTACTGGGGGTTTGGGAGAAAATACAAAG
The DNA here is from genome assembly GCA_009831015.1 of Picea engelmannii. Taxonomy (NCBI): domain Eukaryota; kingdom Viridiplantae; phylum Streptophyta; class Pinopsida; order Pinales; family Pinaceae; genus Picea; species Picea engelmannii. The sequence goes on along the minus strand of ML787343.1, from coordinate 44,272 downwards.
AGAAAGCGTTAAGAGATCTCATCTGATCATAAAAGCATGGAATCCTCCTACTCAAGGAGACAAAGATATAGGCTCTAGAAGCCATAAAAATAAGCAAGAAACAATGGCGAGAAAGTGAAGGAATCACGGTCAACTCAAGAGGAGCATCATGCGACCTCTGCATTATGTGGAACAACTCTATGTTCGTAAATTCATTCAACACACAACATTGGATCTTTTCAAGTTTTACTCATTTATAGTCAGGGAAAAATCTCAATATTTTCAATGTGTACATATCAATGGCATATCGGGAAAAATAATAATATTGGGATTCTCCTCATGCCCTTCAAAAATTTGAAGAATCCAGGGGTAGCACCATAAGAGGCAACTTCAATGTACTTTTGAAAAAATAAGGAGAAAAAAGGAGGCACTATTGTTCAAGACCCTTTTCATGAGAGACTAGAGGACCTAATATCATAATGGGACCTTGTAGACATCAAACGCTCCAAAGGTAAGTACACATGGTCAAATAAAAGGTTAGAGCTATGACATATGGAAACAAGGTTAGATAATTTTCTGGTTCATTATAATATTTTTTTGCAAGATTTTTGTATTTCTACAAAAATTGTTCCCTCGTGAATTTTGGATCTTAAGCCAATTTTCCTTTCATTGGAGGAACCCCCTGACTATGCCCCCCTCCATTTCAGATTTAACCCATTGTGGTTGTATGAGGAAAGGGCTTGGGATGTCATTTCAAAGGCATGTATAAATTGGATTGTAGGATCCCCATTTTACATTTTGGAATAGAAGCTAAAATCTGTGAAAGTTGTATTAAAAATTTGGGTAAAAAGTTCATTCAAAACCCCAAACAAAGAGAAGGAACACTTCACCACAAAAGTAAATATACTTCATGAACAAATAGAAGAGGGGAAAATAACAATAAATCTACACCAAAGAGAAAAATAAATCGGTCAAAAGCTACATAAGCCCACATATCAGAAGAAGAGACTTGCAGGCTCAACTCGAGGAGCATATGGCTAAAATCAAGAAACTGCAACACAACATTCTTTCATCGGCAAGCATAAGCTAGAAGACAAAGGAACAATATTAAAAAAATCACCTGAGAAGATGACAACAAGGTAACATGTTTAGAGGAAATTAAACCAACAACTAAGGATTATTTTTGAAATCAATAGACAGAGCAAGGAGCATACCTATCAATTACAACATACCTCTTAAGCAACATCCCTGCATTGGTCTCTATGGAAAACATGTTATTGTTTGTAGGTCGGACATTCATTTTTCTCAAGGGTTCCTACTTGCGAAAATCGTCATTAAATGTATATGTACCTTTTCCCTTAATGATTTAATTAAATGAGAACCGTTGATCTCACGATCTAATCTTGACGGTTGAGATTAGGAAAGTCACCTAGGACAAAAGACAGGATGGGTAAAGGAAAAGACACATTCATTGTTCATTTCACAAGTCACGTGAGAGAAGAGAAGAAAGACCAGAGTCGAATTTTCATCTTGGAAAGAAGACAAAACAGGTTGCATGCACTTCGAGGTAGAGTGCACACATTCCAACAACAAATCCATACAACTGAGTCACACATTTGAGTGCAGGTCGATGCATACATTGCAGCAGGTTGCATGCTATACGAGGAGGTCACATTTATTGCAGCAATAGATATCCCCAGAGTTTCAGCAACGCGAGTTTCAATAGTTGGAGTTTCAACAACACTAACTTTCAACACTGAGTTTCAACTGCGTGAGTTTCAATAACACCCTAATCGAGGCACTGTGGTTCAGATTTGAGACTTGGATTGTGGTTTTGGTTTTTCTCAGATCCATTGTCCCTGTGAGGGGAGCTCTTGTAAGTTATGATGTTATTGATGAATAATTGATCTCGAAGAGTAGAAAATTTGTGTACTTTGTGTGATTATTTTTCTCATTATTTTCTACTGCATTCCCGAGTTATTTATTTCGGCAATAGTTATTAGATCCAATCTAATTTCTTAGTTAGCTGAGATTAAAATTTTAACATGGTATCAGAGCTCTAGCTCTGAGAGAAAAGCAGATCTATTGTATTCAGTGCAGATCTCTTCAACGGGTTCAAAGGACAAGGAATATATTTTTTGTACAACTCAGATTAGCCATGTCAGTAACCAGTGTGAAGGTTAAGGACATACTAAATGGGGATTCCAATTTCTTTCCATGGAAGGCAAGAATCTTAGTGATCTCAAGACTTGTGGGATGTAGTCATAAACCCTCCTTGAGTTCTAGCGCAGACACCAGCGGGTACGCTAGTAGTGTAGGCAGCCTGGGATAAGAAGGATATCAAGGCGCAAAGAGTGATCCTTGAAGCCATCATGATCATCTCATTCCACATGTTGTAGAAAAGACCAATTCTAAGGAGATGTATGATGCCCTTGTGTTCCTTTCAAAGTGATAACATGAGTCACAATATGATCCTAAAAAAAAATCTTAGAGAATGCAGAATGTCCTCTTCAAACAATGTGACCAGATACCTTATGAGGATCACTCAGATACATGACCAACTTGCAGCTGTATGTGAAACAAATCTTGATGAAAAGTTGGTGAATGTTGCCTTGAATGGTTTTTCCAATTCATTGGAGCTTTACATCATGGGAATATGTGTCAGAGAGAAGCTCCCCAAGTGAGAGATATTTTGAGATGATTGGATTAAGGAGGAGGCCCATAAATATTTCAGATCTAGCAAGTAGGGAGGAGGTTTAACAGATGAGAACTTGGCCTTGGTTAGCAAAACCAAGAAAGGGAAAGCCAATTTTTCCAAGAAGTCTGACAGTCAGGGACAAGGACAAAAATCATGACATAAGAGAGATATGAGMAAAATCAAATGCTATATCTACCATAAGAATGGCCACTTCGCCTCTCAGTGTACATAGAGGAAAAAAGGAAAAGGGAAACCATCCGCAATTGCAACATCAACAAATACCCAGTTGAGTGAGCTTGCATGAAAGTTCAAGAGTGASTRTGCATTCATTTCTTGTCTTTCTACCAACACTACTCCCAAGAGTGCATGGTACTTGGACARTGGTGCATCTTGCCACATGATAGAGGATAGAGAGCTATTCAACAACCTATCATAGTATGGCTCAGATCTCTACATAAAACTTGGCAATGAGACCAAGTATCCAATACGTGGTCAGGGRACAGTGCAGTTCCAACTYGAGTCAGGAGGATCCTTTGATGCACATGAGGTACTATACRTACCTGGTCTTAAGAAGAACATGTTGTCCATCTCATCCATGGAGGACAAAGGTTATGAGGTTAACTTCTATAGGGAGAAGATATTCATTCTCTTATAGGGAGCGAGTCTAGACATCGTTATGAGGATTGGAGTTCTAGATGGGAACCTTTATAGACTTCGTGGCCAACTTGCGCAGGAACTGTTGCACACCAGTGAGAGCTTGTGCAATTTGTGGCACAAGATGATGGGCCATCTCCATCACATAGCTCTACCATTACTAAGACATATGGTCACTGGGTTTCTAGAATTCAATCTGGACCAACATAGGGTGTGCAAAGGTTGGGCATTTGGCAAGTGTTAAGCCCTAAATAGTGGCACATTACCCCTTAATTGGGGCATATTACATTAGTAATGTTATTTTAGTTATGTCAACTTGTGTCCATTAGTTGTAATTGTACCTCCTAGTCTCCTATACATACCAAGGGGACCTTTTCATTTTGAATCATCTTGTATTTGGAAATTTATGTGGTGTATAAGGAGGTTATCCCCTCGAAGAGGCTTATTATATGAAATTATCTCTTTGTCAAGGTGTTGAGTACTTATTATGAGGTTTTTTTTTTATGTTATTTTTATATTTGGGTCATAACATTTGGTATTAGAGCTCAAAGGTCTTAGGGTTTCGTTGTTGCATATGAGACACCTTGGCATTTTCACTATAAATTTTTTCTACGATGTTTAAGAAGGAACCCATTGGAGGATATTTAGTAGATAGATCAAGACCTTGAAACCTAGAGGCTATTCACATAAATTATCAAGGTAGTTGTGATAAAATTTTAGCTTCTGGGTCATCCTAGTTTTGTAGATACACCCTGTGTAAGATAGGGTATCTGACTAGTCATATTAACTAGTCTCAAACTAGTGCTCCGGGTAAAACAATGATATCTTCTTTAGTGAGTATCCAAATTAAGTGAGACTAGCTGTATTGGATAGTGGATAGTATGTAGTATTTATGGTGCAGATTTCATAATCAAATATTAGATATTGTGCTCTTGGCATGCTTTACAAGTAGGCTCTCCTGGAAGGGAAGAAATCAACAAGGTGTGGGGAAATTACCATAAATTCCACTGGACACATCTAATTTTGATCTTACCTATGGCATAGAAGAGAAGACGTATCAAAGAACTACAAAAAAAAAAAATCAGACCCAGAAGGGCTGGAATTTTGGAGAAACAACAAAAGAAAGATCGTCTGGAAGAACCACCTCAAAATCAAGGTTTAAAAGTGATACTTGGCCAACATGCCACCAAAAAAGGGAACTTCTACACAACCTCCAGACAATTCTACTTGGAATCTTGATGAAGGTGAAGAAATGTGCATGAACATAAATGATTTACAAAAGAAGACAATGACAAAAGATGAACTACAAGGGATAATGGATTCAACTAAATCTAAGTTGGAGGCAATAATGGATACTAAGATGGATGGTTTAAAAAGGGAGATCATGGAAGGATTGAAAATTTTCCTAATAGAGAGGCCACTTGAAAGTGAAAATGTATCCCATGAATTCATGATGAGGACACAAGGAAGATGAATCAAGACTGGAGAAAATCCAACTTTGGGTTGAAGACCAACCACTTTGCTAAGATCGATATGAGGAATTTTGATGGCAAGGATCCAATCACATGGATACTTTAGATGGAGCAATTCTTTGATCTACATGATGTGCCACATACACAAAAGGTACGAATTGCTTCTTTATATTTAGAACCCAATCAATTTGTGTGGTATTAATGGCTTTGTTCTCGTAAATCACTTGTCACTTGGACAATTTTCACGGAAGAAATTATAGCACACTATGAGGATACAAGGAGAAATACCTTCTTTAGCCAATTGATAAATCTCAAGCAAAAGGGTTTAGTTGCGGAGCACATTAAGAACTTCCAAAGATTAAATATAAAGGTAACAAATATTCCATATGTTCACCTGATTGATGTATTCATAGGAACTTTAAAGAATAACATTCAACATGAGGTTTGCTTTTGGGAACCCAAATCATTGGAGAATGCGTTCATGGTGGCGATAAATGTTGAAAGTAAAAATATGGCTATGGCTACTAGAAGGACCACTCCTAACATATATCGAGAGAATAATATTCCTTCTAAAACACCTCAACCTACAAGGTTGACACCTCAACAATTAGAGTAAAGAAAAGAAAAATATTTATGATTTAATTGTGACAACAAGTACAACAAGGGACATAAGTGTTGTGAGAAGAAATTATTCTACATATATTGTGAAGAGGAAGAAGAAGAAGAAGAACCATCTCAAGATGAAAACGTAGAAGAGATTTCTCCTAAAGAGTTGACTCCCACGATATCATTTACTGCATTAGCTAGAATTAACACTCCTCAAATCCTCAATATCGAAGGATATATCAAAAATAAAAAGGTAATAGTCCTAATTGATTTTGGTAGTACTCATAATTTCATTCACTATAAATTAGCCAAAGCTCTCAATTGCTTTATATATCCAACGCCAGAGTTTCAAGTAATGATTGCAAATGGAGGAACTATCAATTGCTCAGGAAAATTCCATAAGATAATTCTTACTATGGGGGAATATGTAATGAATATTCCAATGATTTCTATACCCATGGGTGGTGTTGATGTCATACTAGGAGTCCAATGGTTACAATCATTGGGAATAATGGATTTTAATTTTCAAGAACGTTTCATGAAATTTTCATTGGAAGGAAAGGAAATTGAGTTAAGGGGTATCACATGGAAACCCAGTAAGATGATAAGCTCTAACAGCATGACAAAATTATTGAAAAGGGGCATCATGGTGTAATTGTACAACTATGATCACTAGATGTTCAAACATCTAAGCCATATATTCCCCTATATCTCCAAGGGATCATTGATAAGCATTCCAAAGTATTTGAAGATATTCCCAGAGGTCTTCTACCCACTTGAAATCATGATCATTCTATTCACCTAATTCCTGGGAGTGTTCCTCCTAACATCAAGACTTACAAATACCCTTATGCCCAGAAGAGTGGAATTGAGCGTATGGTTGAAGAAATGTTAGAGGCTGGCATTATTAGACCCAACCAAAGTTCTTACTATGCATTAGTGGTAATGGTACTCAAGAAAGAGGGCTCATGGGGTATGTGTCCATATTATAGAGAGATCAATAAGATCACTATTGAATATAAGTTTCCCATTCCTGTCATTGATGAATTGTTAGATGAACTACATGGAACAATATATTTCACAAAGTTGGATGTTCGTTCAGGGTATCATCAGATTAGAATGAAGGAAGCAGATATCCCAAAAACAACATTCCGAACTCATGAAGGCCATTATGATTTTTTGGTCATGCCTTTTGGCCTTACGAATGCACCTTCCACATTCCAAGGGTTGATGAATTCCATTTTCAAGCCCTTCCTTGAAAAATTTGTGTTAGTATTTTTTGATGAACAAAACATGTTGCACGCATCGTGAGGCAGARTGCAAACATTCTAGCAGTAGATCCGTACAGTTGAGTCACACGTGTGAGTGTAGGTCGCATACATTGCAACAGGTTGCACACTATATGAGGAGGCCGCATTTGTTGCAGTAGTAGATCCATACAAATTTGTACGAACAAACTTAGAGTTTCAACAATGTGAGTTTCAACAGTTGAAGTTTCAGAAATGCAACAACAAAGTTTAAACAACGTTGAGTTTCAACTACACGACTTTCAACAACCTCAAAGTTTCAACATAACGCTAATCAAGGCATTGTGGTTCATGTTTGAGACTTGGTTTGTGGTTTTCGTTTTTCTCGGAGCCATTATCCCTGTGAGGGAAGCTCTTGTAAGTTCTGATGTTATTGATGAAGAACTGATCTTGAAGAGAAGAAATTTTGTGTATTGTGTGCGATTTTTTTTCTCATTATTTTCCGTTGCATGCTAGAGTTATATATTTCAACAATAGTTATTAGATCTGATATGATTTCTTAGTTAGATGAGATTAAAAATTTAACAAGACAATGCAAGACTCATGCAACAAATAGAAGAAACCAAGGTTTCTAAAGCAACGTGGAGTCTTTATTTGGACAAAGCGCCAGGCCATAATGGTTTCACCCTACACTTCTACTGAGAATGTTGGGAGATAATAAAATTTGATTTGGACTGAATGCTAAAGTATGTTCAAAAATAGTATATAATAGAGGGTAATACAAATTATTCTTTCCTAACTTTGATCCCAAAGGAGGAAAACCAATCCAAATTTTCCAAATTTAGATCCATATGTTTGTGCAACACGTTGTATATAATAATGACAAAGATAATCACAAACAATCTAAGAGAAGTTCTCCCAAAAATCATTTTGAAAATGAACTGGAGGATTCTTACATAAAATCCAATTTGTTAATAATATTATTCTTATCCAATAGGCAATACAGATGAGTAGAATGAACAAGGAGAAAGGTATGGCAAATGCATTTGACCGAGTGAGGCACTCCTTTCTTCTTGATGGAAGGCACAAATTTGGTTCAACCCTTTAATTAGAAGATGGATAAAAGCGTGGATAAACATGCCATGGATCGCCCCCCTGGTGAATGGTTGACCAACCCCCTCCTTCTAGATCAGTAGAGGAATCAGGAAAGGGTGCCCCCTCTCCCCATTGCTATATATTATGATTTTCAAGGTGCTAAGTAGAAATCTTGAGCATGAGAGGTTGATAGGCAAACTAATAGTAATTGATACCATAAGGGGAGTGAAGAGCATAAATCATTCATAATTTGTTGATGACACCATTTTAATTGGGAGGACATCCACCATCATTGCAGCTAGATTCAAGTTGGTCATGGATGCTTTTATTAGTGCGTTGAGAGGGAAGTAAACAAACATAACATCCAAATATTTGGCTGGAATGCAAGCACACCACTCCTTCATTGAAGATACATAATAATGCAATTCACATACCATGAACACTGGACATATTTCAAGTACTTGGGCATGGATTTATATTTAGGAAGTCCATTAGTGTTATACACCATTTTGTCACACTTTGCTAAGTGCCACATTTCACTTCGTTAAGTGTCGTAAATGTCGCACTTGATTTTTCTCGATGTCGTTAGTGTCACAAATGCCATGGTCCATTCTACTAAGTGTCACAACTTATCTGTAGAACTTTTCGTAATTGTCGCCACCTCAACACCATGCAAGAATGACTCATTATACTCCTTTGATCATAAAGAAGAGGGATATGCCACTGAAGACTTGAAAATTTGACCTTTTTCAGTCAGTCTTGGCTTTGTTTGATGATGAATGCACCCTTTCCCATGCTAAGGGAGTGACCATACTCCTTTTCGAGTGATATGGGAGCATCCTGGATGCCCTGTCCACCTCTCCAGGGGAGCGTCCATGCAGAATGGGTCAAACTCCATGATTTTAGGGGGAATCTTCAAGGAAGTTCTAGATAGTTCTTGGTTTGTTTTCTTGTTTTCATCAAGATATGGTTCAAGTTTTCTTCCATCCTATCTTGGGAGCAAGTATAACTATGAAGATAATTCATATCCCACCTTATCCTCAACTACACTATTGGTTTATTCTAGTAGTTATCCATTCCTGCATCTATATAACCAATGCATTCAGAGTGAGGAGGGAGAGGGAGAAGAGGAAGTACAACAAACCTATGATCTTATGAAGGAGATCCAAACCTTTGTTTATGTGAAGAAGTTGAGTTGGATTCATGTTCAAGGGTTGAAGAAAGAAGCTTGAAGGATTTTAGCAACAACTAATGGTTGTAATCTTTTCATGATTTTATTAATAAAAGAACTTGGCCTATTTCTCTTAAGCTTTCTCATTCACTTCTTGTTTATTTGATTGCTTTGCTTAAGTTATCAGTTTGTAGGGTTGCTATTATTTAATCGTAGATAGTAGTAGGAGAAGGCTCATTTGTCCTTGCAGGAACGACTTAGCGAGGGGGTTGCTTGGATTCAAGCTCAACCACTAGTGCGACGAGGACGAACGTCATAAATCGGGTACACACACTTTTTCTCCTTCTCTCTCAACCCCCCCCACAAGAAAATAGAATGGTTTGTTAGTGTCCACTTGTTAGAGTCTGACACACTTGTAGGGAACCCAAGTGAGGGGAACTCAACATGTCCACAGGGGGATAATTCTCACAACAATAAATTGGCGACTCCACTGAGGAGAACCATCTAGTTCTTCTTAGGTTTCTATCCCTTAGACCTTTTGAATTTGTTTATGCTTTTCTTCTTATATTTTGGAACTCCTTTTCTCTGCAATCCCTGACATTTTATGAGAAGTTTTTCAAATTTGAGCTTTCAAGACCTCTACAGTGTGTCCATCACCCTTTGAACGTATCTTGTTTAATTACTATAGATCATCCTGGATGCTTGTTGCTATTCCATTGGGTAGCTTACTTCACACCTTGGACGCCCTGTTTTCCACTCTAGAGGAGCATCCTCATGTATCAACCTAGTTTTTGAGGTTTGTTCTCTACTTGTTTCTTATATTTTGCTCAGTTTTTCTCTGTGACTATTTGAGGTACTTTATTGAGTCTATGTGATCAGTTCTGGATGGTTGGATGAGTTTGATCATTTCTTTATTAATAGATTTTGGTTGGTTTCTTTTTCATCCTTTTTTCAGCTTGCATGTGTTCTTGAGATTGCCTAATCTTTTAGCCTAGAGACTCCTAGTTTGTCTCTGACTTTTTTTGATTGATAATTTGGCATTCATCACTCATTTTCATTTCCTTCTTTGAGTTTGCAAACGTTGGTTGGTTTTGAGCTTTTTTGTATTCATTGAAACATATCACTTTTTTGGATGATTAAGACTCTCTCGTTTACCACAACCCAACTTTGAACATTGTTTCTTGTTGCTAGTGTTTTGAGGATTTTCATGAGTGTTTGTCTGATTTCTCCTTTGCATCTTTGAGTCCTTGATTGAGCAAGTTATCTCACACTTTGTTTCTTTTAGTTCTCATCTTTTTTTTTGTTCCCTTTGTTTGGTTGGTTTTTTGCTGTGTATTTCTTTGTGTCGAACATAAATCTCTTTCATTTCTCTTGAAAGTTAAGAAGAAAAAAATTTTGCATTTGTCCTTGCACACATTAACAGACAAATAAATCTTTGCATTCTTTAGGAAATTTGTTTTGGCATACGTTTGGAAAAAGAGCTAGTTTTCATGTGCATTTCGGTTTTCGGAAATATTTGCTTGGTAGTTTGGCATCATCTTGATCCCTTAAATTAAAAGTTGTATAGTTTTGAGTTCTTTCTTGAGTTAAGAAGATTATAACTCTTCTCCTCCCCATACATAGAATTCATCAAAAAGAATGAACTACATCTCATTCTTTTGCATTATATTGGATTCGAGTATTTCACACATCATTAATTTCATCTCTGTGAACTTGTTAAGTAAAAATCCATTAAGATCAACCACGCACTAATAAAATCAACCAGTACATTTTTTGGTTTTAGCACACCAACAATAGCACAGGATTAGGGTCTTTGGACTAGGAATATCAAGTAAATCGTTCAAGAATGCTAAACATATTGTAGAGCACTAAAGAGTGTACAAATCCAAATTTCATATAAGCATAACTGAGAACCCCCTCCCACATAGGGGCTAAACATGAGGTCACATGCAGAAGAGTAGCGGAGATTACCCCTCCAAAGCTTGACCAATTGTAGTAGAAAGAGCATACATTAGGGGTTTTTCTTGAAGTGTCACCGACTCATTTGGTTTCGGTACTTCTTGAACTCTGAATCTGTTCGAGATCCTCTCAAGTCTATTGGTCCACTTGTCCTCAGTCCTCTCGAAGAATTTCAGACTTTGATATCCTGTCCATACATTCGATCCTGACTGTCGACTGTACCCACTTGGAGGCTGACTTCAAGTTGGTAACCTTAGTGGCCTTTCCTAGGTATTTACAGAGGTGACTGTGGTGGGATTCCCATCGTACCTAGGGCAGACGTTGTATCACACTCTTAGTACCATTGGAGGGTGATCCTGCGAAAGTGAGGGTTGCTTGCACCGAGAAGGGATGTTATCTGGAGGTTGGGGTAACTGCTTCCCATTTCTTCGCTAGCGGCTTGATATCCCGTCTTAAGAAGATCCTTCAACCTATTGTTGCTTGGTTGATTGATTTTAGTTTTCTTAGGAGTGTGTTTCTTTGAATTTCCTAGTTGGCCTTGGGATTAGACATTTCACAATATACAAGGTATGGAACCTGACGTTCAAGAACCTAAACACGATGTTTGTTACGAAGGAATGATCGAAGATCAAACTTCAGAGACCGAGAGCATAACTCCTGAAAGTGGCCATCATGTAGAAGAACCAGTCACAACCTTCGTATAAAGAATTGCATCTTACATGAATCCTCTTTTTACTGATCCACTAGGCCAACCACTCACTGATCCACCATCCACGAGATATTTTGAAGCTTATTATTCTTATAGATTACCACCTGGTTCAACCATTACACAATCTTTTGGGGTGAGCCCGTCATCTTTTGGTTTTCTTGAAGGACTTGGGAATTTATCTTTTTTCATGATTCCTCTAGTTGATATTGCTGGTGCTTCATCTTTACCAGAAACATTGGTGACCCAGGTAACCCTTACTCAACCACTTGCGCATAAATATTCCTTTGCACATGGGTCAGGTAATATTCCTGCTTCACTATTTCCACACATGCACACACCAAGTTCTTTACTTGGTTGTCCCATCAGTTAGATGGTCGACATTCAAGTTGTTCATACAAGCACAATTACACAAGCTTCTCAACCTCCATATACACCATCCCAAATTAGTACACCCTACATTGGAGGTCAATCTTCAATGCAAGGCGAACATTTAGCTGGGGGGAAAACTTCAACTGTAGGTAAATTTTTTACTGGGGGGAAACCTACATGGTTGAAACATCAACCAACCTGGGGGAAAGTCGCTCCTACAATTCCTTCTATCCCTACTACTACTGCCCTATATCCTGGACAACCATTTCTAGGATTGTTAATCCTTTGTGGGGTCAACCCAATCCAATGGGAATTCTTCTGCAAGGAACCTTGCCCTTCCAATCCATAAACCCCATGATTCTAACACAATAGTGCCTTCAACCACAATACATGAGGTAACCATCATGTCAATCTCAGTACGTAGGAGATCCATTTATTCAATCATAATACATGGGTGGATAATCAATACAACCACCTTACATGGGTAGACAACCCAGGCAACCACCATATATGGGAGGACCATCTAGCTTTGTCATCTCGCCGCAACCTAGATATGACCCTACTGATATTCCCATGCCATATGGTTACCACCATTTTCCACAGGCCAACCGGAAGATTACATTCTTGGCTACGTTAGATCTGCTAGATTTGTCGCGTTTGACAAACGATCCCATTCAACATACCCCATTTTGCCCTGCCATCCATGCCAAATTATTGTTCGACATCTCGAAATTCGACGAAAAACCTGGGGAATATCCTAACAATCATGTTATGACTTTCCATTTATGATGTTCTTCCACCTCTTTGATGGACAATTCCATCTGTCTTAGGATTTTTCAGAGAACACTTACAGGTGTCACAACAAAATGGTATATTGAGCTGTCGTGTCACTCCTTTGTCGATTTTAATTCTCTTGCCATGGTTTTCTTGATGCATTTTCAGTTGCTTATACGGTATGATACCGATACAGATATCTTGACCTCACTCCAACAATCCTCGTCCACCCACATATATGATCATATTCATGAGTGGAGATGGAGGAGACGGTTGATTAAAGATCGCATTCCATACCAACTCCTCACGTATTGGTTTACAAAGTTACTTTTGCCTCTAATTTCCCATGATGTTGCTATGTGAAATGTTGTTACTGAGGAGTAGGGTATCATCTATGCGCAGTATTTGGACTTGGTATATTCCTAGCCTGACACACTTTACGATCTAATCCCTAACACTCTTCATCCGTTGAACGATCCAACAAAACTTGTTCTGGAACCAAGTTTTGTTTTGGATACCAAGACTACTTCTGCTCCTGCTCAAACCTCTGAGGTGAATGCGATCCAATCCACTTCATCTCAAAAACTAGGAGGTAAGAAGAAAAACAAGGGTAAATCCAAGAAATCTTCTACCGAGCAGGATAATCAAAAGACTACTGATACTCAACCGAATAGGAAGGCTAAGTTTCTTGGCATGATATGTGAGGAATACCACTACATGAAATACTACCCTCATCATGAGGCAGTCACTAAATTTCTGAAGGGTACCTCCCAACTGGTTCAACAACAACATTTGGTTGCATAAAATCCTGCCCCTCCGCAAGGGGGAAACACATGTCATTCCCACTATGGAGTTTCTTCCACGAGCGCCTCTGAGGTGTACATGTTTAAGGTGATTAATGTAATGACTCAAGCAAATACTTACGACACTACTCCAGGTGATCAGGTTAAGGGAAAGGTTGTCGATCATCCCTCCACATCCACCCCTCCTCCATCTTCTAATCCTCTTTAGATTGAGAAACCAAACTTTTACGCAGTCTTTTGCCCACCCAGAAGCGTAATTCAAAAAGCGACATTTAATACAAATGACCACGTTTCCCAAAACTACAACATTGTTGAAGATTTGGCATAGGGGCCTTGTGCTATGCCAGCCCTCAAAGTTCTATAGAACTGTCTGAGTCAATGTAGAACCATGTTTTCAACCATTGGAGTTATGGATCCAGAGGAGTCTAATTTGATTACATTTAAGATGGATTACTTTAAGGAGAGGCTCTCCCATCACTCAACAATCCATATTCAAATTTTGGTTGGTGGAAAGAACATCCATCACACTGTTTTGGATGAGGGAGCCTCCACATGTGTCATTTATTTGCCTTGTTGGAGAGCCCTAGGTTCTCCTAAACTTACCCCATCTCCTACCACCTTGAAATCGTTTGATGGATGTGGTTTCCAACCTCACAGACTCTTGCAATATTTCACTGTGCAATTGAAGGGTAAGACTGTTTCGGTTGATATTGAAGTAGTTGACGCGCCCCTGGATTACAATTTTTTACTTGGTCGTAGTTGGTTCTATGTGATGACTGTCATCACATCTACAATGTTTCGTATCTTACGATTTCCCCATCAAGGAAAAAATATCACCGTTGACCAACTGGACTATATCACTCTAGATGTCCACAATGTTGCAACGAATGATGTCCCTTTTGTAGGACACTCTAGTCTTGACAGTGTAGGAGTAGGTATCCTTAAAGATTCCTCACTCATGGGGGGTTTTCCTTTGCCTTCTTTTGCCACCCCGCAGGTTTCCACATTAAATATGATTTTGACTCAGGTGCGACAATCTCTAAAATCATCTGATCCTTTGGTAATACCTGGTCTCAATGAGCATAGTTCATTGTCTCTTTCAAGCTCGTTAAAAAATGAAACAGACCCCCCTCCATTCAAATCTAGTCTCACTCTAGATCATGTACTTGAACCTTCTTTTCCTCCACCTAGTGAAAATGTTCCCATTAGTAACCAAACACCTAAACGAGGAAAGAAGAAAAGTCTTCAGAGGAAATGATGATTGGGGGGTAGGTCTCCAGCCTCTGGGCATCATGCTAGAGTGAACCCACTAGCTTCTATCACACAAGATTTGGGAAAAACACCTCTAGAGAGACACACTGATAAGAGTGATCCTCACTTGGGGGTCATTCCCATCATAATGTAGTAGTATTTTCTAGAATGAGCTTAGTCTTTGTTCTTCCTCGTGCTTGTAACTACATGAGAATAGGTTACCAAGCTCAGTATTTGTTATTTATCATGCTCGTTAATACATGAGAATAGGTTCTCGAGTATACTTTTATCTCTTTTTTGGACTCGTGAAAGCTATACAAAAAATGAACTATTTGGAGTCTCCTTTAAGCTCTTTTGAGACTCTCTAAACATGAAAATATTGTCGAGTGAGCTTGTTTCCTTTCACACGCGTTAAAAGGATTAGAAAGAGCATCTTTCAAGTGATAGTTTACTCCTTTTTCTGCCTCGTTAGACTAATTACAAAAAATGAATACTCTAGTCAAGCATGGCTAGAAGAGTTCTCCTAGGTATCGTTTTATACATTTTCGGGCCTTGCGGACTAATTTTTATGAAAAAATCCATTATTGAGTCTTCTTTATGAAAAACTTAGGCGAATAAATCCTACATTTTCACCATTGGTTCAAGCAGAACTCAAAAATATGTTGGATGATGGAATCATTGCTCCAATAAGGCATTCTTCATGGTGTTCTAATTTAGTAGTAGTTAGAAAGAAAAATGGGGGAATAAGGCTATGTATTGATTTTAGAAATCCGAATCTAGCATGCATTAAAGATAACTACCCCCCACCCAATAGGGAAACTCTATACAAAGAGTTATTGGCTCCAGAATAATGTCCATGTTGGATGGCTTCTCTAGATACAATCAAGTGTTGGTGAGGAAGGAGGATCAAAATAAAACAATCTTCACCACACCATGGGGCACTTTTAAATACCTAAGAATTCCCTTTGGCTTATGAAACGCAGGTGCTACTTTTCAGAGGGCCATGGATTTTGCCTTCCATGAATTAATGGGAAAAATCATTAAGATATATCAAGATGAGTTGACTATTTTCTCAAAGGGAAGATCAGATCATGTGGGTCATCTTAGGCATGGATTTGAAAGTTGTCAGAAATATGGCATCTCCTTGAATCCATCTAAGTCAATTTTGGGTGTTGATGAAGGAAAGTTGTTGGATCATATCATTGTAAAAGATGGGGTGAAAATGGACCCAGAAAGGGTGCAAGCCATACAAGGAATCCCTTTTCCCCAAACCAAGAAAGCCCTCCAGTCTTTCCTTGGTCAAATCAACTTTGTAAGGAGGTTCATCCCAAACCTAGCCGAGACCATGAAGCCTATCCTCAAAATCTTAAAGAAAGATGTCAAGTTTGAGTGGACAGAAGAAGGAATACACGCTTTTAAAAACATTAAGGACGCAATTGGTAAATCTATTATGCTAATTAGTCTAAATTATTTTAAAGAGTTTCAATTCTTTTACTTTGCTTCTGAAGATACTATAGCAGGGGTGTTGCAGCAAAAGAATGATGAGGGTCAAGAAAAACCCATTACTTTCATGAGAAAGGAATTGCAAAACTCACAGCTTAATTACACAACCATGGAAAAACAATCATATTCCCTGGTCAAGTCCCTTAAGCATTTTCGAGTTTACATAGGATATTCAAAAGTTGTGGGGTATGTACCCCACCCAACAATAAGATATATCCTTGGACAACAAGATTGCTTAGAGGTTAGGGGAAAGTGGGTTTCCAAGATACAAGAGTATGACTTAAATAAAAAACCCACTAAGTTAATCAAAGGTCAAGGATTAGCTAAAATGCTAAATAAAGGAAATGAACAAGTTTTGGACCTAGTTTGCCAAAACAATCAGTCTAGGCCAACTTTATCTCCAGAACTTCAAAAGTTAGAGCAACACTAATGCTATGATGGTATCATTTTAATTCTTTCTAATCTCACATGCCCAAATAATTTAATTGGTAATAAAAGAAGAGCATTGAGGTTGAAAGCAACTAAGTATTGTATCATACATGATGGATTGGGGTGGAGGAACCCCGATGGGGTGATACTTGTATGTGTTGATGAGCTTGAGTCCAAAAGACTCTTGAATTTCATTCATGATTTTGTGGTGGGCATTTTGCAACCAAAACTATTGCCCACAAAATCCTCAGAGTAGGTTACTACTGGCCTACTGTATTTTCAGCTGTGCACAAGAAGGTTAGGGGTTGTCAGCAATGTCAGTTGCTCATTGGGAAGAATAAGCTAGCAGCCTTACCATTACAACCAATAGTGGTAGAAGCCCCTTTTTAGTAGTGGGGGCTTGATTTCATTAGTCATTTTAAAGATAATTCAAGTAATGGCTATACTTGGATAATCACATCAACCGATTATCTCACAAAGTGGGTAGAAGCTATACCCACCAAGTTAGCAACCGACAAAGTGGTCATGGATTTTCTTGAAGATAATATTATCACTAGGTTCGATGTGCCAACAAAGATAACTATTGATAATGCCAAGGCCTTTAGTTCAACATAATTATCCTCATTTCGTTTCAAGTATGGAATTATATTATCCCACTCTTCAAACTACTATCCCCAAGGAAATGGTCTTGCAGAGTCTCGCAATAAGAACTTAATTGCTATCCTTAAGAAAACTGTTGGGGATAGCAAGATGTCATGGGATAATAAAATCAAGTTTTCACATTGGGCTGGAAGGATTACAAAGAAAAATTCTGCAGGAAAGAGTCCCTTTGATTTGGTTTATGGTCTTGATGTCACTTTGCCAGTTCAACCAAAGTTTCCAGTGTATTAATTTGTTCATAAATACGGTTTGGAAGAAGAATTTCGTCAAAATAGAATTGACCAAATAATTGATCTTGATGAAAGTAAAAGGAAGGCCTTAGATCAAAGTATAAAAAATCAAGAAAAGATAAAGAAAACCTTGTATAAGTCTTCAAGGCAGAGAGATTTTCAGACAAGTGATACAATCCTCCTATGGAAAAAACGAAAAGAGAAGCCAATAAGTAATGGCTAGTTTGACAATTTATGGGCAGGGCCATACATTATCCAGGATGTAGTTGGAAAGAAGTATTTTTTCCTAAGCATATTGGATGGTGAGAAGTTGCCACTTCCAGTAAATGGTCAACTCCTCAACCTATTTTTTAACGAAGTCATCTAATGTCCATGGGGGCATCTTTTGTATCATATTCTCTAAACCCTTATCCTTTGTACTTTACTTTTTCATTTTATGTACATAGTTTATTTTCTGCTTTGTATACATACATGTATATTATTTATGCAACTTATGTTTATTATTGGATCTTATATCTACATGTTACTGATGAGGTGTCGATGATGCGGGTCATGTGATTATGGATTCTCATATGCTATCCTTCAAATAAAAGATCAAGAAAATGTATCCATATGGAACCAATGCTATCCACGAAGTTGCACTAGGATGGACTTCCAACGAGCCACCAAAGATTGGACAATTCCTTGTTCAAAATTCAGAGTTCAAAAGTTCAGTCGATCTATGAGACCAACCTTTTCCACATTTTCCATACTCTCCGGGGAATTGTAATAAGAGATGTTGCATGATGAAATTTGTAAAACATCTTAGCCACCTTAGACTTATGGAAATGTGCTAAGTTCCCCTTAGGATTTTTTAATTTTCAGTTAATTAAAAAAATTCTGTAAAACGAAATATTTTAATTGTAAATTAAAGTTGTAATAAAAAAGTGGTGCCAAGGGACTTCATATGCCTTGGGGGTTCTCATTTTTGGACCTAGAGAACCAAAATTACCTAAGTACCGACTTTGGTGAGTGAAATTAGTGATTTTAATCACTAAAAGGTTATTTTTCCTCACAAAACCCAAAAAAGACATAAACAATCAATAAAAATCAGCAACCCTATTATTTAGGAAACATGTTTTAGACATGTTTCCTCATGTCTTGAAGTTCATAAGGAGGTGGCGAGTTCACTAAGAGACAAAGGCGACTTGACTGATGAGGTGGACAAGGGTGGAGATCCCAAGATTGGGACTCACCCTTCCTTGACATATGTGGCGCATTTTAAAGGAGGGGCGTCAATCCCAAGAGGGAAGACTCCCACCCTCCACCTACTCTTCAACTTGGCGAGTTCTCCTTTCCCACATGTCTATTTGAAGTGTAGTTAACTCAACCTCATGTGGAGAGGTGTCAAAGCAAGCACCCACTCTTTTTCCACTTCAACTATGCGCCCTCTTCCACTTGGCTACATGCATAACATTGGGATTATCACCCCATTTTCTATATATTGAAGTCGAACCCTCCTCATTTCCCTATTTGGAGCCTTGGGAAGACACACTATCATTGTACTGTATCATACTTTTGCTATTGAGATTGAATAAAAGGATTTGGAGGTCTATGAAGGAGTGTTCCAATGTGTGAATGCCATGTTGATGGTGCTACACTCATGAGGTGATATTATTTGAGTTATTTGCATGTTGCTTTGTTAAATTTGGCTTAAGAAGAATATTGTTATTCCATAGGGTTGAATATGTAAGCTTGGTTGCAAGTGAAAATTCTACAATTCATTTGCTTCATAATCTCTTTCATTTCCTAAAAGTTTTGGTTGACTAATATGTTTTGCATGAGATCTTTTGTAGGTGTTTCCAAATATTTAACAAGTTGATGCAGGTATTCTTTGATCAAACATCTCATTTTTCTTGGAGATGTGGATGGGTTTTGTTACACTTTCCACAAGCTCCAAGATCTAAGAATCAACATAGTTCCTCTTCACAGTTTCTAAGACTCCATTGCCCAAGTCCTCTTTCTCAGCGAGTTATATCTTCCTCTCTTACTAAAACATTTCTTTAAAAATCTCTTTTCCTTTGGTTACTAACTTGCATGCAAGGAAGTATTTGATTTATTTAAGATAAATTCAATCCTAAATCTATTGCACACATGCGTTAAGATTAGATCTAAATCTTAATGGAAAGAATATAATCTTTTATCTAGATCTAGTCCATTTTTTCCTTCTTTTAGCTATTATTTCATAGTAGGATCTTCAGGCTAGTAATATGCAAATTTGTTTGAGGTTTCAAATCATTTATTCGGTAATTATAGAGTGTTTTACTTGCAGATTTTAAATCATCCCAAAAGACCCTAAGGAGGCTAGCTTTCTAGCTCTAACTCCTTAGTTACTTTTGCTTGCTTTAGCCTAGATTTACTTAGGTAATTTTTGCATATTTTGGAGTTGACCAAAGACACTTCCCAAAGTGTTTTTTGCCATCTTTCAAGATAATAAATTTATGTTTTCACACAGTAGTAACAGGTACAAGGGGAGGCTCCGCCCATGTTGCGAGGATTAAACCATTTTCATAAGCCCCTAGAGTTGTCGAGAACTATCTAGTTCAGATTTTTGACTTGGAAAACAATGTAAGCCTTGGTATTGCACTACAAATACCAAGAGCATCCCAAAAAATAAAGTAGTGTAGAAGTTAAATAATTTTGCGAACCATAAGATCGTGTTTTCTTCGTTTCCCCCACCATAAGGGGAAACAAGTGTTGGTGTCCTTTTTTGGCTTTGGGGTTGTTTCCAGTTTTGTTGATTTAGCATTTTCAGTTTTACTTGCATAAAAGATAAAAATAACTCACATCACTAAATTTCAACTCTAAAAAATCAACCACAACAATGTTAGATTACTTGCATTTCATAGAATACTAATTTCTAGTCTAGTTCCTTTTTTGCAATTATTTGGAATAACCTTAGTTAATCAACCGTGTATGTAAGCCCTTTGCTACTTTTGAGCGGTATTCAGTGACCCAGAAATGAACCGAGTAACACATTGCTAGTTTAATTAGGGAAATCTGCCTTATTGTGTTATACGTCTATGGCCTTTGCATCTAGGTGGAGTGTGTTAAGTCAAGAAGGATACTCATTAATGAGATATGTTCTCTCCTTTGTTGGACCTACGACACACCCAGTCAACATGTCTATAATATTGTTGAATAGCGAGTAAGGTAGGCCAAATACACTTTGCACACGAAGAGTGGGGACCCCAACTTTAATCCCCACTTCACGGTTTCTAGACTTACTTAATATTCCTAAAACCCATAATAAAATACTCAAGATAAAATAAATGTGGCACTATTCAAAACATCACATTTACTTTTCTAGAACTGGTCTTTACTTTTATCTATCTTGTCAAATCTATCTTTACTTCAGAAAGCTCATATGGTTCAAGTCATATCCTTTATTTTGAAGTATATAATGAATGTATGAATGATTCTTTCATGTGGCTTACATGGTGTATCCTTTTTTTTATAATTGAATCATATATGTTGTTGATGCAAATCTTGATATTTCCACAATAAACTCCTAGATTAAAATTGACTTTCAGTGTTCATAGATTAAAAGCCTTGGATTCATTTTCTTAGGGACTACCCCTCCTTGGCTTCGCTAGGAGTTGGCCTAGACGGAGGAGTTGAGGATTAGGTGACAACGCCTTAACTCTACTTGCCCCCAAGGACTCACCGAGTGGATTAAAGATTTCTTCCACATTACCCATGTGTGTATAAAGGAGGCAACACTGCCAAGTCATTTTTCGTGCTGCCATATGTTCAAGGGAAGTCAACCTCTACATTTTCATCCTTGTGTCAGTTAGCCATCATTTTGTCCATCACTATTCATTGATATCCTTATTTGTTTCATGTTGATGATGGGGGATACATCATGGCCCTCCTTCGAGGAGTCTATTCCTGTTGACTTTGTTAGCGATTATTCTTGTCTTGGGTGCGAAGGAACCCAGGTCTGTAGGTTGCACAGGAAACGCCCAAGCGCAACACGTGAGAATCCTTTTTCAGTGACGAGTCAAGCGAGTGGGTGAAGTTTTGCTGACGGCGGCCGAGATCCACCTACAGATTTAATCGACGGTCATCAGGTTTTCAGGGCTACCGGATTGTCCGAGATTTAGCACAAGGGACAACTCCCATATTTCAGGACAAGTCTGGGGCGTCCGATCCCATTGGGACAGTTGGATACAAGTCGGCGTATCGGGGATCGGGGTTTCGAGAGTTAAGGAGGTGTCCGTTCGTTGTAGTTGAAATTGTCGATCGACGAAATGATGAAAGCGCCTTTGGAGCCGAGCCCACGGTCCTAGCACTAAGTCACTTCAAGCAAGCCTGTAAACGAGGGAGGCTCCCTTTTAAATATCAACTACCCCCTCGTCCATTCATCCTAAGGACGCGTGGCGCAAGATCTGGCCGCGTCAGCGTTTCGGTAGTGGGGAGTTCGAGGGGTGAAGGTTTTATATATTTGAATATTGCGAAACCTCGAACCCCGATAGTGTCGAAAGCACAGAAAGTGAGGCCCACGGTATCATGAAGCATTTTCAGCCGTCCATCCAAAGGGGACGCGTGGCACCAGATTGAGTCGTCTCGGCGTTTCGCTCATCGCGATTTCTAAATGCAGGGATTATCTCCTTCCCATTCGCGAACGTCGAAAGCGCCGTGGTCACAGCCCGTGGTCAGTTGGAGGAAGAAAAGAGCTGTGTAAAGAAGGCCAAGGCGTCGATTTCAGTTACAGATGGGACCGTCGTGATCTCCAGGTGCTATCGGATCTGATCTCCATATTGTTTCTCGCCTGGAGTAAATGACGGAAAGAGCGGGTGGTTGGGACCTCCCTTCATTCATTAAGTAAGGGGATGGAGGATCTGGCAAGCCGTCTGCCTGAAGAGGTCCTGTGTATCGATTTTCTCAAAGAAACCATGTCGAAGTCCTCGACTCAACAGAGAGGTCTGCGCACGTTATGCCCAACATTTAATGGCTCAGCTACTCTCCTTACAGAAGTTATGCGTAGTTAAGATAACGCTTAAAGGAAGATATCAGTACGAGTTTGACTGAAGTGACATTGAGCCTTGGGTGACTGGGCACGCCTCTGTGAGGTGATTTTTCCTGGGTATATAGACTCAGTTTGTGTATTCTGAAAGCATCGATGGTAGAGAAGAGCTCCCTACTGTAAAGTTTTAACATATATTCTAGTTTGTTGGTTATGCATCTGTATTTGAGATATCTTGTTTTATGACAGACAATTTTTCTTACTCCATCTAATTTTCGTCTCATGCTAAGAGAGTTCGTGATTGACTGACTCGCACGAACTATTGCAGTTATGTTATGATAAAAGTTTTATGTTGCATTATTGCATTATCTGGCTTTTACGTTTGAATGTAGAATGGTATTGCGTTTGGACGTCTTCTTCCACAGCCTGTTAGAAACCCGATGTTAATAACAGACCTCTGCTTTCCTCTTATATAAGTCTTCCGCCTGTTCACCCTTTACTACAGGTCACTGTCTGAAGTTTATATAAGACCTCACTCACCTATGCATGCTTAGCCTAGTTTTGGAGTTGGAATGATATTGTTTCGAGTTGGCTTCCATTCGGTCATCCCATCTATAAACCATCGTGACATAAAACTGATGGGCGTCGGGCTCTGCTCCTGTTAGCAATCTAGGAGTGACTTCCATTGCTAACATTTCTGGCACCGTTGTCGGGGACGAAATTGAATATTTTCCCCAGGATTGAACGACAACGATCAACTGATTTTGAAGGTGCATCAGATATCAAAATTATCAAGATTTCTACTGTGCACCTGGCGAATCCATTGTGACGACTCCGCTGGGGAGAACCTGCTTTATTAATTGTGGCTTTCAGAGGCAGACACATGCGGTTTCATCCATAACTGCCTCTAGCTACGCTTGAAACTGATCCGGAAGCAGTTCTCAGGAAGGGAAACGCCTCTGAAGAAGAAGCGTCCATCACCGAACTAGGTAATCCACCATATCCTTCTGTGGGAGCTCCTTTTTCTCCTCCTCAGTTTCCCGGCAGGCCTGTTTCTGCAGTTTCCCATTTCCTAAATTTTGGGAGTGTTCCTGTCGAGTTTTCCTCTCCTGGTCTGGCACCGGAGGGACAAGACCTTGTCACTCCCCTCTCCCCTAAAGATGTACCCTGGCGTAGACCCAGGACCACAGAAGACTTCCCCACGCCTAGTTTAACCACTCCTGTGCAAAGAGGAGCACCTGCTAACTTGAGCTCGTTAGCCTTCTCCTTAAATCCCCTCTTATTTCCCACTCCACTTCGAGACTCATTCTTAGTAACCCCTTTGCAAACTCCTTCTCCTCCAAATTCCCCTCCACCTAATATTCCTATGGCTGGTGCTAATCCCCCTCTGAATAGAATGGACGCCATAGTTGCTGCTAGGTATGCTCCCTT
>ML787343.1:0-20124 GCA_009831015.1 Picea engelmannii | reverse complement strand
TTTGACAGCCAAGACCAACCCCTCATAGCAGATAGGCCTACTAAGTCTGCGACAACCACTACTAAAGAAAAAAAAACTCAGAGTGCTTTGCCAGCAGCCAAGGAGCCTGTCACTGAGGTAAGGGAACCTTCTAAGCCGATTTCCTCCTTTAATTTTGAGCACGAAATTCAAAAGATCGGAATTCCTGTCCCCCTCTCAGAGCTAGTTAAAAATGAGGACTTCAAAAGGTCCCTTTCCAAGCTGCTACAATCCGAGTCCCCCCAACCTCCCTTTGACTCAGTGAACCTTCAAGATGAGAAACCAACTGTCATCTTGGGTCCCATGGTAGAAGACAGAGATGATTCATCCCCTCCCTTCTACACCTCCCTGAACATACATGATAAAGTGCTACATAACTGCCTCATGGACTCAGGGGATTCTCATAACCTTATGCCCAAAATAGTAATGGAAGAGTTGGGAATGGAAGTGACAAAAGCATACCATGAATGTATTCTTTCGATTCAAGGAGAGTGCAGTGTTTAGGAGTCATCAAAGACCTGGTGGTTTCATTATTTCAGCTTCCCATGAAAAGTGTGGTCATGGATATTGTGGTAGCTGACGTTCCCCCCAAGTTTGGTATGTTGTGTTCCAGGTCTTGGATTAAAAGACTGGGAGGAACGTTACAGATGGATCTCACATATGCCACCATTCCAGTCTTTGGGGGGGAACACAGGAGGTTGTACAGAGAAGCCCAGCTGGCCTATATTGTCAGTGATGAAGCAAACCCCACTAACCACCCCATCTTTGCACTTGACACCAATCTAGGATCTAGTTTGTTGCAGATCAATGAAACTCCTGAGGTCCCTTTACAGATCAGAAAAATGCCCATTCTTAATCAGGAGATGCACCCTCTAACCGCCTCTGTCTGGAAAATGTTCTTCGACGGAGCTTCCTCTGAAATGGGCGCAGGGGCTGGAGTGATTTTCATATTGCCCTGTCAAGAGACTATACATCGGTCATACAAGCTGGAATTTGAAATCACCAACAATGTGGCAGAGTATGAAGCTCTTGTTTTGGGTATGAGAGCTGCAAAGGAAATGGGAATAAAGGATATGGTTGTGTTCAGAGACGCGGAATTGATTATCCAGCAGGTCAGGAATGTTTATCAGGCCAAGCATCCTCGGCTCAGGAGTTACAGAAATGAGGTATGGGACCTAATTGATAATTTTTTCTCAGCTTTCAATATTACTTTTGTCCCGAGGGAAGACAATACCTCGGCCGACTCCTTAGCGGTCTCAGCTAGTCTGTTCAGGGTCCCTCTGTCGCTGAAGATCCACGGTGAGGTCGAAGTAAGATACATGCCCTCTGTACCGAACAATGTCAAACACTGGAAGGTGTTCGAAGATGAACCAAAAATTGAAAGGTTTCTTCAATCTGTGGATGAATTTTTTGCGTTGCACATTGACCAGGATCCCGACCTGGAAGGTGACCCTCGTCTTGAGGAGTTTTTAAACAAAATCGCTAATCATCAGATCATTCAGCTGCCCAACAATCACATTCCGAGAGGACTTGTCCCTTTAGAAAGATTGTTCGATGGGAATGATGTGCAAGTAAAGGGAAAGGTCTCAAATGAAGATGCCGATACAACCGAATGCAACATTGGTTCACAGGAGGAGCCTAGATTCGTCAAATTGTCAAGCAGTTTGACCAGAGAACATAGGGCCGAATATACGCAGTTGCTGCGAGAGTTCGCCGATGTGTTTGCATGGACATACAAAGACCTCAAGACGTATGACACATCTGTCATCGAGCACAAGATCCCATTGAAGGAAGAGGCTAGGCCATTCAAGCAGAATCTAAGACAGATAAATCCCATGTTGCTTCCCATCATGGAGAAGGAAGTAAAAAAGTTGTTGGATGCACGAATCATTGTCCCCTTGAGATATTCCGAGTGGGTGGCCAACTTGGTCCCAGTAAGGAAGAAAAGTGGAGAAATCAGGCTTTGTGTCGATTTCAAGAACCTGAACAGAAGCTCAAAGAAAGACAATTACCCCCTACCTAAGATGGAACATATATTGCAGAGGGTAATTGGTGCATCTAGGATATCCATGATCGATGGGTTTTCTGGCTATAATTAGATATCAGTCATGCCTGAGGACAGGGAGAAGACAACCTTCACCACTCCTTGGGGCACATTCATGTATGCCAAGATGCCATTTGGACTAATGAATGTAGGAGAAACATTTCAGTGAGCCATGGATATAGCCTTCATTGAGGAGAAGGACCAGTTTATGGTGATCTATCTCGATGACATCACGGTCTTCTCCAGCTCAGACAAGGAACACCGCCGCCACTTGAGGAAAGTTTTCGTGAAATGTCGGAGGTTTAGCCTGTCCCTAAACCCCAAGAAATCTTTGTTCGCTATGCAGGAAGGGAAGTTATTGGGACATATAGTATCTGCAGAGGGAGTGGGAGTTGATCCCAATAGGGTGGAGGCAATTCAAGCCCTGTCACTTCCCAGGTCTAAAAAAGAGGTTCAGGCCTTTTTGGGGAAAATTAATTTTCTGAGGAGGTTTGTCTCAAATTTTGCCGAGATGGTGAAACACATTGCGGCCATGCTCAGGAAGGGAAACAAAATGAAATGGACCGCGGAGCCCAGGGCATCCTTTGACCAAATAAAAAGGGCACTAACTGAGGCACCTGTGTTGATTGGTCTATATTATTCCAAGCTGTTCCTAGTTTTTTCTTTTGCCTCTTTCGATACGGTAGCAGCTGTGTTATTGCAGAAAAATGAGGAGGGACGAGAGCAACCCATTGCCTTCTTCAGCAAAGCGTTAAGAGACGCAAAGATCAAGTATGAAATCATGGAAAAACAGGCCTATTCCTTAGTGAAAGCTCTCAAAGCTTTCAGAGTTTACGCCTTGCATTCAAAGGTAATTGCATACGTTCCTTCAGCTTCTCTGAAGGACATCCTTGTACAGCCCGACGTAGATGGGAGAAGAGGCAGATGGATCACTAAAATCCTAG
Source organism: Picea engelmannii (assembly GCA_009831015.1). NCBI lineage: Eukaryota > Viridiplantae > Streptophyta > Pinopsida > Pinales > Pinaceae > Picea > Picea engelmannii. The sequence continues at coordinate 17,118 of ML787343.1, read as the reverse complement.
AATTTGACTTAGAGATAAAGCCCACCAAGTTGGTCAAGGGGCAAGGTTTAGCCAAGCTACTAGCTGAATCTAATTGTGAAGCCTTGGGAGTTAGTTTCATCAACACTCGCTCGGGAACTCAACAAGCTGAGTTGCCCAGCCAACTCTCTCAAGATGACTTATCGCTGGCAGATTGTGCCTGGTATCATGACATTCTGTACTTTCTGCAGGAATTGAAGCCTCCGGATGGAATGGGTAAAAGCAGGGCAAGAGCTTTAAAGCTCAAGGCGGTCAGATATTGCCTCATTGACCAAATCTTGTACTGGAAAGACCCTCTAGGGGTATTTTTTAGATGCCTGGACCCGCAAGAGGCCCAGAAGGTTATGTTTGATTTTCACAACGGCCTTTGCGGAGGTCATCATTTATGGAAAACCACAGCTCACAAGATACTCCGAGCTGGGTATTACTGGCCCACTTTAGTCCCGGATGTCTGCCGAGAGATCAGAGCTTGCATCAAGTGCCAACGGTTCTCAGGAAAGCAACATCTCAAATCCCTTCCATTGAAGCCTATAGTATCTTCAACATCTTTTCAGCAGTTGGGGTTGGACTTCATTGGAGAAATTCATCCTCCCTCAAGTGGTCAGCACAGATGGATCCTGACTGCAATGGATTATTTCACCAAGTGGATATAAGCTGTCCCCACCAGAAGCATATCACACAAAGTAATTATCAGCTTCCTAGAGGATATCATAGCCAGATTTGGCTGTCCCAGCAAGATCGTCACCGATAATGCTACTTCTTTCAAGTCTGAGCCTCTAATTAAGTTCTGAGCAGTTCCAGATCTCACTAATTCACTCCACCCCCTACTATCCCCAGGGCAATGGTTTAGCAGAATCCTCCAACAAAAGCCTAATAAGGATCATCAAAAGACTATTGGAAGACAACAAAAGGGCATGGGATTCAAAGTTGAAGTTTTCTCTGTGGGATGATCGTGTGACAATGAAGAAATCTCTGGGCACTTCGCCTTTTCAACTAGTCTACGGAGCAGAGGCGGTTTTTGCTACTCAACTCGCCTTACCTGTGGCGAAATTCTTTCAAGACTATGAGGGAGAAACATATCATATGATTAGGAGGATTCATCAGATAGTAGAAGTGCAACATATCAGAGAGCAGGTGAGTGCCACAGCTCATAGTCACCAGGAAAAGGTCAAACAGGCTTTTGAGAGGAAGGTCGGGAAGAAAGAATTCGAGATCGGGGATTTGGTATTTAAGTGGGATGCCCCCAGGTAAGACAAAGGAAAACACAACAAGTTTGACACCCTCTGGATCAGCCCCTTCAAAATCTCTGAAGTTTTCTCAAACAACACGTATTGGTTGCAAGATCTAGAGGGTGAAGAAGTTTTCAAAATCCCAGTGAATGGGCATTTTCTGAAGCGATGTTTTATCTGAGCCTCAGACGGCTCCCTTGTTTGTAAATATTATCCTTCAGTTCTTGGTTCATTTCCTTTTTTGTATGTTTTCCGGCTTAATAAGTGACTCCATAGCCCAATAGCAAGGCACTTAAGCTGTAGAAGGAGTTCTTAGAGCATCGCAGGGACGACTCTATCCCCTATGGAGCCTAATGTTAGCGATTATTCTTGTCTTGGGCATGAAGGAACCCAGGTCTGCAGGTTGCACAGGAAACGCCCAAGCACAGCACGTGAGAATCCTTTTTCAGTGACGAGTCAAGCGAGCGGGTGAAGTTTTGCTGACGGTGGCCGAGATCCACCTACATAATTAATCGACGGTCATCGGGTTTTCAAGGCTACCGGATTGTCCGAGATTTAGCACAAGGGACAACTCCCATATTTCAAGACAAGTCTGGGGCATCCGATCCCATTGGGACAGTTAGATACCAGTCGGCGTATCGGGGATTGGGGTTTCGAGAGTCAAGGAGGTGTCCGTTCATTGCAGTTGAAATTGTCGATCGACGAAATGCTGAAAGCGCCTTTGGAGCCAAGCCCACGGTCCTAGCACTAAGTCACTTCAAGCGAGCCTGTAAACGAGGGAGGCTCCCTTTTAAATATCGATTGCCCCCTCGTCCATTCATCCTAAGGACGCGTGGCGAAAGATCTGGCCGCGTCGACGTTTCGGTAGTCGAGAGTTCGAGGGGTGAAGGTTTTATATATTTGAATATCGCGAAACCCCGAACCCTGATAGCGTCGAAAGCACAGAAAGTGGGGCCCACGGTATCACGAAGCATTTTCAGCCATCCATCCAAAGGGGACGCGTGGCACCAGATTGAGCCGTCTCGGCATTTCACTCATCGCGATTTCTAAATGCAGGGATTAGCTCCTTCCCATTCACGAATGCCGAAAGCACTGTGGTCACAGCCCATGGTCAGTTGGAGGAAGAAAAGAGATGTGTAAAGAAGGCCAAGGCACCGATTTCAGTTACAGAGGGGACCGTCGTGATCTCCAGGCGCTACCGGATCCGATCTCCATATTGTTTCTCACCTGGAGTAAATGACGACAAGAGCGGGTGGTTGGGACCTCCCTTCATTCATTAAGTAAGGGGATGGAGGGTCTGGCAAGCCGTCTGCCCGAAGAGGTCCTGTGTATCGATTTTCTCAAAGAAACCATGCTGAAGTCCTCAACTCAACAGAGAGGTCTGCGCACGCTATGTCGAGCATTTAATGACTCAACTACTCTCCTTACAGGAGCCATGCGTAGTTAAGATAGCGCTTAAAGGAAGATATCCGTACGAGTTTGACTGAAGTGACACTGAGCCTTGGGTGACTGGGCACGCCTCTGTGAGGTGCTTTTTCCTGGGTATATAGACTGAGTTTTTGTATTCTGAAAGCATCAATGGTAGAGCAGAGCTCCCTACTGTAAAGTTTTAACAGATATTCTTCCACAGCCTGTTAGAAACCCGATGTTAATAACAAACCTCTGCTTTCCTCTTATATAAGTCTTCCGCCTATTCACCCTTTACTACAACTCACTATCTGAAGTTTATATAAGACCTCACTCACCTATGCATGCCTAGCCTAGTTTTGGAGTTGAAATGATATTGTTTCGAGTTGGCTTCCATTCGGTCATCCCATCTATAAACCATTGTGACACAAAACTGATGGGCGTCAGGCTCTGCTCCTGTTAGTAATCCAGGAGTGACTTCCGTCACTAACAGACTTCAACACATCATCCAGGAATTAGACTTAGAAACTAATTAGTACCTTGGAGCCTACATGCCTCAATGGCAGTTGTCCTCGTTTTCAACAATGGGTTTATTTCATTGACCTCTGATTAGAAGATTCCACCGAGTGTTCGACTTCAGCTCATTGATTTATAGTTGTTGGATTGTACTATGGTAACTTGGGAGTCATTGACATCACTAATGATTTCCCTCACACTTGTTAATGGTATACATTATTGATTGGCAATCAAGTGGTTTATACTATATTCAACGTCAATAAATCTATTCACATGGCTAGATTCGTACTATTCGGGTTGATATTGAAGACCCTGGGGGGAATTTTCAGGAAACACTCATTTTTTTATCTGTCTTTCCTAGGTTGCGATGGAGATTATGAAGTTTTAATATGTGTTGTGACACAGATCCATGTTGTATTGGTCTGTGGATATGTTATATCATGTTGTAGCTCCATTGTGTACAATCTCGTGGCTACATTTTGATTGAGTCATGGAAATATCGATCCACATTGTATATTTTGTGGCCATATCCTTAGTTAGTACTTTCATGGATTCGCAATGTATTGGTCGATGTCCATGCTTTGAGTTAGATTATTTTGAGTATGGGCATGCCTATCTCAGGGATGATATTTGTATATTAATGGATGTTTTCTTTCTTTTCTGACAGGTCTTCTGACTTTAGTCCCTTGATTCCACATTATTACAAAGTGTTTCGGCCATCATTTTTCTCCTCTGATCTCAGAATTTGGGGGGCATCTATTATACACCATTTTGTCGCACTTTGCTAAGTGTCGCATTACACCTCGCTAAGTGTCTTAAGTGTCACAATTCACTTTGCTCATTGTCATTAGTGTCGCAAATGCCATGGTCCATTCTTCTAAGTGTCACAACTTATTTTTTTCACTTTTCATAAGTGTCGCCACCTCAACACCATGCAAGAATGACTCATTATAATCCTTTGATCATAAAGAAGAGGAAAATGCCACTGAAAACCTGCAAAATTGACCTTTTTCACTCAGTATTGGCTTTGTTTGACCATGGACGCTCCCTTTCCCATGCTGGGGGAGCATCCATACTCCTTTTCCAGTGACATGGGAGTGTCTCGGATGCCCCGTCCACCTCTCTAGGGGAGCATCCATGCAGATTGGGTCAAACTCCATGATTTTAGAGGGAATCTTCGAGGAAATTCTAGATAGTTCTTGTTTTTTTTTTTCATAAAGATATGGTTCGATTTTTCTTCCATCCTATATTGGGAGCACGTATAACCATGAAGATAATTCACATTCCACCTTATCCTCAACTAGACTACTGGTTTATCCTAGTAGTTGTCCCTTCCTGCATCTATATAACCAGGGTATTCAGAGTGAGGAGGGAGAGGGAGAAGAAGATGTACATCAAACCTATGATCTTATGAAGGAGAGCCAAACCTTTGTTTACATGAAGAATTTTAGTGGATTCATGTTCAAGGGCCGAAGAAAGAATCTTGAAGGATTGAAACAACATCTAATGGTTGTAACCTTTTCATGCTTTTATTAATAAAAGAACTTGGCCTATTTCTATTAACCTTTCTCATTCACTTCTTGTTTATTTGATTGCTTTGCTTAAGTTAGCAGTTAGTAGGGTTGCTATTATTTAATCATAGATATTAGTAGGAAAAGTTTCCTTTGTCCTTACATGATCGACTAGCGAGGGCTTTGCTTGGATTGGAGCTCAACCGCTGGAGTGGCGAGGACGAACGTCAAAAATAAGGTACACACACCTTTATCGTTCTCTCTCAACCTTCCAACAATAAAATATAATGGTTTGTTAAGAGGATGTTGGTGTCCACTTATTAGAGTATGTCTCACTTGTAGGGAACCCAAGTGCAGGGAACGCAACTTGTTCGCAGAGGGATAATTATCACAAAAATTATTCCATACATGGTAATGTATGTTGGACAAGATTAAAGGAAAATTCTATTAGTGAGAAGCAAAATGGATAAATCTGAGAGGATGCATTGTACTCATCAAATCTATTTTATTAGTTCTTCTTAATAATAATAATAATCTATTTTTAAGGTCACGACCAAGCCAGACACCAAATTGGTGTATGAGACCTCCTCTGCCCAGCGATTTTATTAGTAAATTCAACGGAGTTATACATACCCTTCTAGTGCTTTGCAATGTTTTTTTTTTGTATGTAAGATTTGTATAAAAAGCCTTCAAAAAGAAAAAATTACAGTATCCCCATGTGTTCCGGACTGTAGGAACTGAACTGCTCCGGAGGGAAACAGTTCAGCCAACCGGTTAAAATAAAGCCCATTGTCTTAAGGTACCAGTCTTAAAAATTACAAAGACTTATACATAAAAATTCCAATCCCCCACGGGAGACCGAATCGGCCTGCCAAATAACCTTGATGTAAAAACCACATACAAAATATGATCATAGACCCTATAAGTAAAAAGGATATTTAGACACTTTGCTAAGCAAGAATGAAGACACTTGTGCAGGTCATGTGGTGGGCTTGTAGCGTGGCGACGTGTCTAGGGAGGTGGCGTTGGTCGTTGGGTCCATGGCCGGTGTTGCTTCCTCCTCGACCAGTGTCCCTCCCTCCTTCATGGGATCATGCATGGCAATGCCTGTGTCAATGTTTCCTCTAACCCCTGTGTCTTCTTCACCTCCAACACCTGTGTCATCTTCGTTTCCACCCCCTGTGGCGTCATCGTCTCCTGCTGTTTAGTGGCATGCCCCCTACAGAGTTGAGAGAAATTACATGAGTGTGGAAGTCTTCACGTCCAAGATTTCCATCCAGAACTGCAGGTCATCCAGGCCTTGCCGTAATTCAAAGACCAGTCCTTGCAAAATTGCAAGGGTATCTTGCAATTGTGAGCCTGGTATTGAGTCTACAAAGGAGTGAGGCCCTAGTTGAGGTCCAAGGATTTCTGGTTGTGGTCCAAGGTAAGGCTAGCTGGTTGAGATCTCTGGATGGATTGGGGCACTCACCAATGAGTTGGGTGGGACTACGGGAAGTGGCAGCGAGGTGGAAGCCAAATCAGATAAGGGTCCTAGGTTGAAACCTAGGGAATTCCTAAGATGGCGAACCACTCTAGCCGACTTATGGAGGACGATGAGAGGGGTGCGAGGTTGCTAAGGCTTTGACCAGACTACGACTGAGAAGAGGGAGAGGAAGGGGAAGAAGGTGGTGAGCTGGGAGATTGTGCAGGCGGGGGTCGAAGAACCACACGTGGCTGGCTGGGCTGCCAAGCCGAGCCGCACTTGGATTCCCCCCTTTGTCTTGGCATGCCTGAGACACTGAGGGGATTTGCAAGCACCGAAAGGAAGCACAGGTAGCAAAGGAGTAGTTGGGAGGAGTGAAAGTCGTAGGAGGTCTTGGCCTTAGAAGAGAACAATTGTGAATGCACCTGGTGGAAATTATGGTGCCGAGAATGTTGAAAGAGGCAAGCACGCACGAGTTGAGTAAAGTCTGGTTCATGGCTCTGAGCCATCGATAGGAAAAAAAGCTTAGGCCAAGCACACAAAGAGTAATGGCACCTTGGCTAACACAAGTTTGGCTTAAATGCATGAGGGTGGCGAGAGGGTGTGACACACTCCTGTCACATGGCCATCGCCATGTTGGCCACCTCGCGTCGTCTCCTAGTGACATTTGTCTCGCACTCGCACCCCATCCATGGAGTTGTCGATGGATTGAGCCTTATCCTTGAATTGTTGAAGGATGGGGTGTGTTGGGTGGATGGAAGCTTGGCAGAGTAGCTCCAGTGCCTCCCAGTTCGTTCCAATATTGGTCAGTTCGTCAACAATCTGATTCGCCTTTCTCCTTACATGAGAGGGGATGAAGGCCTGATTGGGTCGAATAAGATTTACAATTGTCCTCATACCGTGAAAAAGTCGCCAGAACCTTCGAAATCCCCCTCCTTGCAGTTAAGGTAACGACTTTGGGCATGGCCAACTCCCATAGTGTGACGGGCGGTGTGTACAAGGCCCGGGAACGGATTCACCACCGTATGGCGATTACTAGTGATTTCGGCTCATAGGACCTAAGTGAGTAAATGGGCTATTCCCGATATATCGTATCGATCGATAAGCTCTATTATGATCAAAGAACATAATGGGCCATGGTTGCTTGAAGAGATTTGCTCTGGGTCAGTTCCATTCAGGATTTTCTGAAAGAAATTGAGAATAATTTGCGAGTCTCCTTCCACTACCAGCTTGGTGAAGTTGTGGTCAATGGATAATTACAAGTCTCTGGTGAGCCCCCATAGTTCTGCAACATTGTTTGTGGTGTGGCCTAAGCTGCCCGTGGTGATGAGATGAATGTTTCCTTGGTGGATTTGGAAGACCACTCCAAATCCAGCTACCCCGGGGTTTCCTTTGGAGGCTCCATCGAAATTGAATTTGATAAAACCATCTAGAAGGGGGTACCAATGAGTAGGGATATCCCCGATGGAGTGATTTTGAGGAGCAAGAGGTGAGCTCTGAATTGGGTTGAATTTCCAATACCTCAAGATGCTTTGTTCTTGAATTGGGCACCTTAGTTCCATTTCGGTCCAATGTTGTAGTCTAATTGTTTCCATAAAGTTTTGGCAGCTTTGAGTCCAACAGTGTTGCCAGGGGAGCTAGACGTTCATGAAGATCCTTCTATTCCTTTCCTTCCAAATTTTCCAGCCGATAAAACCTGGGAGAAATTGCCATATACAGTTGAGAATGGGTGACTCGAAAGCCACTTCTCTCCATTCTTCGATGGTGGTGCTGATGCTATCCCTCTTTCGATCCGTGGTGCACATGATTGACGAACATTGATCCCAAACTTGGGTGGTGAAAGGGAAGATGTTAAGGAGATGATTTATTGTTTCTACCTCCTCCCTACACAGAGGGAAAATGGACGGACCAGTGAACCCCCTTTTGGTAAGGTTGTCCCAGGTAAGAATGCTTTCATGCATGATCAACCATAGGAAGAAGCTGATTTTTGGCCAATGCTTTAGGGACCAGATTTTGTTCCAAGCTTTCCTCGAGGGGGGGGTGGAAGAGATCGGAATAAGTCTTGACAACGTAGGCTTCTTGGATGTTGAAGGTACCCCTTGGTGAATGTCCCCAACGAAGAATGTGCTTGGCTGGCAGAATGGGGATTTTCCGCGCATTGATTAGGTTGTACCAAGGCTGAAGATCCACCTGTGCATCAATATGTAGGTCCTCTCTCGTAGATTTCCTGCATCTCCATGTGGTTTTTACTGGATTGTCTGTCCAATAGTCTGCCACTTTTGTTAGTCCCTCTTGAGTAGTTGGGGTGCTGAAGGTGTCAACCCAGGCCTCTTGCGCCAAAATAGGTAACTATTTCCATGAATCCTTCCAAAAGAAGGTTGTCTGACCATTTGGGATTTCCCAAAAGGCGTGATTGATTACAAGGCGTCAATTATTCTTGGTCGTCATCCAGATAAGGAGCTTGGGGTGTCTCCATTCCATTTGATGAGGTTTCTTTCCACTGTGTTAGGAGTGTACTTTATTCTCTAGAGCTTGGCCCAGAGGTCTTGACGCCTTTTCAACCTTCTCCATTAGATTTTAGCACTCATAATTTTGTTCATGGTTGAAGGGTCCCTTATTCCCAGACCCCCTTGAGCCTTGGGTCTACAGAGCTTTTCCCAGCTGATCAAAACCAACTTTTTCCCTGTTTTTAGCCCTTTCTAGAAAAAGTTTCTTTGCAAGGTTTTGATGGCACTAAGGATGAAATTTGGGGCGGCTAGCACTGAGAAGGTATAAACTGGCAAGGCTTGCAACACAAACTTAAGGAGTATGAGGTGATTGGGGAGATTGAGAGCACGTTAGGTCCAAGAGGAGAGTCTTTTCGAGAAGGAAGTGAGGATTTTTTCCCACAAACTATTCCAGAGGGCATTGTCTAACATGGGGATGCCTAGGTACTTGGACGGAAGGGAGCTTCGGGTGAAACCCAATATTTCAGAGATGTGGCATTGAATCGAAACCAAGGTGTTGAAAAAGAAGATCTGGGACTTGTCCTTGTTAATGTCCATTTCTGAAGCGTCACATAAAGTTTGAAGGATGGAAAGGAAAGAGTGGGCCTCCACGACTGTGGGGGATCCCATCATCAGAGTGTCATCGACAAATTGGCTGTGAGAGATCAAAGGATTGATGCCATGCAAAGAAAGTCCCGCCAGAGATTTTTTTGCTATAATGGCCTGGATACATCAACTAAGACCTTCTGCCATGATAATGAAAAGAAACAGGGATAGAGGATCTCATTGCCTGATTCCTCTAGTGGGGGAGAAAGGACAAGAAGGGACTTTGTTGACGAGGATTGAGAAGAAGGCAGAAGAGGTGAGATTCATGATCCAATCTACCCAAGAGGGTTCAAAACCAAAGGCTAGGAGCATCGAGCGCATATAGTCCCAACTTATGTTGTCAAAAGCTTTAGAGAGATCCAGTTTTAAGAGCATACCAGGAGTACGGGTCTTTTGCAAGGAGTGGATCACTTAATGCACTAAGATGATGTTGTCCAGGATTTGTCTACCTTTCACGTACCCTGATTGCTCCGGTGAAATGATGAGGGGGAGGATAGGCTTGAGTCTTCTTGCTATAACCTTAGTTAAAAGCTTGTAGATGACATTGTAGAGAGTGATTGGTCTGAATTGCTTGGGATGGTTGATGAGCTCTTCTTTGAGGATCAGGGTGAGGAACGTTGCATTAAGGGTGGGGAGAACCTGACCTGAGACTCTGGAGTCCTCGATGATCTCCCAAACCTCCTCTCTGTTCATTTGCCAACAATGGTGGAAGAATTCGACGATAAATCCATCTGGTCCCGGGGCTTTACCTTTTGGGGTGTCCTGGAGCGCCTGATCTACTTCTTCGAACGTGATGGGCCATAGCAGGGCGACATTATTATCTTCCATGATTAAAGTGGGTATGTGTTGCCTGACCCTGGTGATGGCTTGAGATCTGTCCTTTTGAGGTTCCGTCAAGATCTTTTGGTAATAGGCAAGCAACTCCTCCTCCAGATCCTCATGGGAGTGGATGATTTGCCCATTGTCTTAGATTAACTAAGTGATGCGATTGGTATGTCTTCTTTAAATGGTGGACATGTGGAAGAACTTGGTGTTTCTGTCACCCTCCTTGAGCCATTAGATGCATGACTTTTGTCGCCAGAACATCTCTTCTTGGGATTTTCTTTCCTCAAGCTTTTGGCTTATTGCTCCTTCTTGAGATTTTAGGTCCTCAGATATCCCCTATTCACGGATTTGACTTCGAATGATGCCCATTTGGTTCGTTAGTTGCTTTTGTGCTTCGAAGATGTTGCCGAAGGTATGTTTGTTCCAAGTCTTGAGCCTCTTCTTGAAGTTTTTAAGTTTCTGCTGGAATCTGTACATCTTGGAACCGTAAGGTACCGCCACCTTCCTCCACCAGGTGTGGATGTTTTGTTGAAAGTCTGGGTGACTAAGCCATAATTGTTCCAGCCTTAAGGGTTTTCGGCCTGGGGTGGTAGGAATGTCCAGCCACAGTTGGATAGGCCAGTGGTCTGACCCATGGATGTCGAGAATGCGCGTTTCTAGAGCTGTGCCTTCCAACATGAGGGAGTTCGAGAGAAGAAATCAGTCCATCCTACAAGTTGTTTGATGGGATCTGGTTCTTCGATTTGTCCAGGTGAAGATGCCATTTGAGGTTCCTATGTCGATGAGGTTTGAATTGTCTATGAGGTTCTGAAAATCCCCAGACTCTGCTTCAAGATGACGTGTTCCCCCTCTTTTCTCATCCAAATTGCACATCATATTGAAATATCCTCGCAATATCCATCTGTTCCCCTCGGCTAGGGTAGCCAGGTACTCCAGATTCCTTAGGAAGGCTTTCTTATCCCTCAAAATGGCTGGTCCATAGATGTTTGTTAGGTATACAGGTTTGTTGGAGCCAATGAGTCGGTAGGCTGTCGAGATGGACCATTTAGTTGTGAATGTTTTTTCCAAAGTGACTGAGTTTGGGTTCCAAAGTAGAGCCAAACCCCTGGCTGTGCCTGTGGCCACCGTGTAGATCCATTTCCCTTGCTTCCAGCAACAGAGAAGGAGCTTGTCCATATCTTTAGTGGCACATTTTGTTTCCTGGAGCATCATTATATCTGGTTTCTCTGCTATGATCATATCCCATAGTAGCTTTTTCTTACTACGACCGTTGAAAAGGTATGCAGGCTTGGCCCAGTTAAGCTTTGTTTCGTGACTAGACCACGTCCTTGCTTGGGTTTGAGCACAAGACCTGACCTTCGTTTCAAGAACGACTTTACCATCCAGCAACCTTCGCCGACCTTCTAGTGCTTTGCAATGTTAGCACCAAGTAGAATCATGCAAAAAATAAACCAATACCAAATTCTCATGGCAGGGTGGAAAATTGGATACAAAGAAATTTCATTTGGTCAATTGGTCCATGATATGGGCCCCTAAAGATAGGGAAGGTTGGACATAAGAGATCTAGCTTTATTAAATTTGGCCCTGGGAAGAAAACTTGTGTGGAGATTCATTACAAGGCAAGAAGACTTATGGAAAAGGGTCATATGGAAGAAATATCTCTGGGTGAATAGGAAAATATTCATTGAAGAGGAAACAACAAATCAAAAGGGATCACACATATGGAGGTTACTCAAGTTAGCAATTCCTTTGATTAGAGAAAAACTCACGTGGGTACCGGGAAATGGCCGAGGAATAAGAATATGGAAGGACATTATATTGGGGCAAAATAATGTTACCACTCAAGTGTTGGATGGAAGAAAAACACCTCCTCTCTATTTACGACATCTCTAAATGGTCACATGATACTTACACTATCTCCAATCTCTCCCCTTGCCAAAAAAATATGCAATTTGGTGTTGTTTCTATTCATATAATATATGATCGATATATTATTACAATCATGAGTGTTTCATATATAGGGAACATAAGGTGACCATCCATGAAAGGATGCCTCCCTTGAATAATCAAATAACTATTTATTATTATCATTTACTTATTAATTATTATCTTTAGAGAATGCCTTCCCGATATTGTCTGAACATCAACACTCCCTCTCAACGAGGGAGACATTATGCAACATGCCACTCTTGTCTTTGAAGTATACAAACTTCACCCTAGACTCATGACACTTGTCTATCAGTCTTGGGAGACATCTCTCTCCCACCTGAACCAAGGAGAAACTCCTTCTCCGACTTTCCCTCTGAGCCAATTAACTCTCTCTAAGATTAGGCTCATTTAGGGTCTTCATGTAATATCATATAGCATCTTGTGTCTTTATCAGTCCTTGTCAAGTCACCATGACTAGGACAAAGAACACACCGGGATCTTTCACCACAGGCACACACCTATGAGTGAATGTCAGCTTGATGTTAACTAACACATGGAAAGCACTTCAAGCACCTCGAATCCATATTATTCCTTGTCATGATCAATGAAGGACTACGTCTGGGCCCATTTACCACAAGTGCACCTTTATGATAAATGTATTCTATCTCCCTTGGTTTACAGCCCAATCTAGGAGAAGTTTCGGCCAATGTTGAAACATCAACACTCCCTCTTAGCTAGGGAAGTATCTTTCCATAGTAGTACACAACTAATGTCCAGAGACTCGCAGTCTCCACCAGTGGTACACAACCACCATAGTAGCAAAAGGTTTGTCACACATGGCACTCCCATGTGGAATTCTAGATGCTACTCCCTCTAGGAACACTTAGGGTCAACTCCCCATAGTGTGAGACGTCAAGGGTCAACTCCATTGACATGTCCTCATGTTCTCTTCAGATGGAACGATGGGGTATAATCCAAAATGCACTTGTTCCTTCTCGAATAAGTGTTACACTTATCCCTTCTCGAATAAGTGTCCTCACAAATCAACTCAACTCAATTCACAGAGGAGTACGATCTGGAGAAAGTTTGCCACACATGGCACTCTATGTGGACTTCTAGAGGATACACCCTCTAGAAACACTAGGGTCAACTCCCATAGTGTGAGACGTCAAGGGTCAACTCCCTTGACATGTCCTCATGTTCTCTCCACATGGGACATTGGGTTATAATCCCAACCACACTTATCCCTTCTCGGATAAGTGTCATCATAGATCAACTCAACTCAGTCACAGAGTAGTACGATCTGGAGAATGTCTTAGGAAGCTGCAAACATCAACACTCCCTCTCATTGAGGGAGGCATTCTTTGCCACGCCAAGTCTATCACGAAAGTACTTGAACTTCGTCTTGGTTTGGTAAGAACATCAACAACCTTCTCATCTGTAGGAAGGTACTGCTCCAATACTTCCTTCCTCTGCACCATGTCTCGGATGTAATGGTACTTGATCTCAATGTGGTTCCATTTGTCATGAAACACTGGATTATCAAAGATCTTCACACAACTTTGGTTACAATAATGAATAATGGTGGAATCCAACACATCTTCGAATAAATCTGCAAGGATCTTGTGAAGCCACACTGCTTCATAAACTGTCATAATTAATGCAATGTACTCTACTTCTATTGTTCTCAAAGGCACAAAAGTTTGTTTCCTGCTACACCAAGAAACCATGGAAGATCCCAAAGTGAAGCAACACCTAAAGGTGCTCTTTCTGTCCACTACGCTCCCTGCCCAATCATAGTCAATATATTTCTGCCATATATCAATACTGGAATTATATCTCAGACCATGTCGAACTGTGCCTCACAAGTATCTCAGCACATGCTTCGCAACAATCAAGTGTGTCTATCTCGATTGGCTTATAAATTGGCTAAGTGCACTCATTGCATAGAAAATATCTGGTCTGGTGTTAACCAGATACATCAATGATCCAATCAGTTGTTTGTACAGAGTCGGATCAATCTCATCGAAATCGGAAGAAGACACAGATAGTTTCTTCAGATTCGTCACCATTGGTGTAGCCACAAGTTTACACTTTAGCATCCCAAACTTTTTCAATATCTCAACTGTGTACTTCCCTTGACTTAGGAAGATCTCATCAATTATTTGCCACACCTCTAGTCCCAAGAAGTAATGCATCATACCAAGGTCCTTCATCTCCGATCCAGATTTTATGAGTAGAACAAAATGAATACAGATTATTAACAGGTTCTTAACACAAAATAACAGAGATACAGTAAAACTGGTTTTCTATTCAATAACGAAATATGTTGAAACTGTAAAATGCAACGGAAACAATCTTGTTGGAATGGTGGTGGCTTATCTCTGAGAAGAGATGTGACAGCAGTGCACATTCGCAAGAAGAAGTTACAATGAGGCTCTGAAGGCCTTTTTACAATAAGCAAGAATGCCAAAAACCCTAGACATCCAAAAACCTAACCCTAGGAGATGAAGCACCAAAAGTCATGTGGGCCTCGTTTGGGTAAGTTAGTACATCAACTTCCCGGGGTCGTAACTTTTGCATACGATCTCCATTTTAGGCGTGTGATAGCCCGTTGGAAAGGTATCGTCAAGGAGATTCATTTTGGGGTCTCAATAATGCCTTCATATATCATTGAGGAGATCAATCTCGAAAAACCTTCATTTAGGCCCTCAAAATGGCCCCGAAAGTTAAAACTGCTAAAAATAGCAAATTGCCAAAATTATCAGAAAATTGTTTTGAGCTAGTTGGAAAAGGTGGGTGGCCACACCGATATCCATTTGGATCAATCCTCCCTCCTTAGGAAGCAATGGTATCCATTGCGTTGAGGTCCCCCATCAGATGAGGAAATTTCTGCTGAATTTGGCCCTGGGTGAGCCACTTGCCTTGGTGCAGGAGTTGCCCTGCTTTGACGACACGATAAAGCTGGATCCTTTGTTGTCGAGTGCCCTTGATCTGTCTGTCCACAATCTGATCATTGTATTCATGTTGTAGGAAGTCGGGGTTGAGATCTGTTGGTGTCAGTTGTTCAGCTACTTATGAGGTGTCTAATAATGGTGGAAAATAAGGGCGAAGGAGGTCCACATTGAACACTGGGTGCAAACCAAGTAAAGGAGGAATGTTGAGCTCAAAAGAATTATCCCCCATGGCCTTGGTGATAGTGTACAACCCATAACAGAGTGGGCGAAGCTTCTGATGGGGTCCTGTAAGGCGTTCTTTCTGCAAGTGCAACCAAACTTTGTCGCCCACCTGAAACTTATGCAGCACCCGATGTTGATCATGGCGCTGTTTGTACTTGTCATTGGACTTCTGTAGGATATCTTGAACCTGTTGGCAGATGTGCTAGATCCGCTCAATGAACCGGGTGGCTTTGTTAGCTTCAGTTGGAGCAGGAGATGAGTCGGTCGAGGTGACCACAAGGGGAAGTGCAACATCTATGGGTCCCAATGGTTGGAATCCCAACCCCACTTGAAAGGGGTTGTGGCCGGTTGAGCTATGCAGGGCTCGGTTGTAGCTATGCTAGACATAGGGAAGGATCTCATTCCATGTGCGAGGGTGTTTTGAATCATACATGAGAAGGATATGCACAATCATTCGATTTACAACCTCGGTTTGGCCACCTATCTGGCGGTGGAAGGCCGTGGATTTGGTGAGCTTGGTGTCCAACAGTGACTAGAGGCTCGACCAGAATGTGCTGAGAAATCGACTATCCTGATTTGAGACAATGGTTTGTGGGATTCAAAAATGTACCCAGACTCGTTCAAAGAAGAGCTTGGCAGTGGCCTCTATTGTGATGCTCTTCTTCCAGGCAACCAGATCGCCATCTTAGAAAAGCGATCAACAACCACAAAAACACAGTCATTCCCCCGCTTGGTGGACGAGAGTCCCTCCATGTAGTCCATTGAGATGGATTCCCATGGCCTGTCAGGAGTAGAAAGAGGGGTGTACAGGCCCTGTTTCTTAGTGGTCAGTTTGGCAATAGCGCAGGGAGTGTAGGACTTGATATACTTGTTGACCTCTTGTCGAAGTTTCAGCCAGTAGAAATGTTTCTGTAGCATCGCCACTGTCTTTTCAATGCCAAAGTGTCCTGCCACATGACTGTAGTGGGCTTCCTAGATAAGTTTCGCTCGCTCACTTGATGGAAGATAGATATGGCCCAGATGACACAACAACCCATCTTGAAGATGGAAATTATCGACAACTACATTTGTACCCAACATTTGGTAGGTGGTGGCGAAGTCAGGGTTTGTCTCATAGAGTTGGGTCCATCCAGATGTCTCATGGCCGCAAGAGTCTAGCACCGTGGTGAGTGCTGCGACTGACGGTCTACTGAGGCAATCGGTGATGCAATTGGTGCTGCATGTTTTATACTTGATGTTGAGGTGGAATTGCTGCAAGTATGTGGACCACTTTTGATGGCGGTCATTCTGCAATTTTCCTTGTGTCTGCATGAATTGCAGTGGTTTATGATCAGTGTGGATGACTGTCTCCTTCCCAAGAATGTAATGTCTCCACTGGCGGAATGCTTGCACAATGGAGTACATTTCTTTGTCGTAAGTAGGGTACTTACAGACAGTATCGGACAATGTCTCACTATGATAGGCCACGGGGTGGCTGTGCTGAGTGAGAACGGTGCCCACAACATAGTCTGAAGCATCTATCTCGATCTCAAAAGGATGTTGCAGGTCTGGTAGTGAAAGTACTGGGGCTGAGCACAAGCACTGCTTCAAATCATTGAACACTTGTTGTTGGGACCGGCCCCACACAAATTTTGCCTTAGCACCACCCCTGTTTATTTGGCTGAGGGCCCATACAATATGGGAGAAACCCAACACGAACCTGCGGTAGAATTTGGCAAGGCCCAAGAAGCTTTGAATCTCAGTGAGTGTTGTTGGGGCTGGTCAGTCACAAATGAATTGGATCTTGGCTGGATCCACATGTACGCCATGCTGATCAATGATGTAGCCCAGGTAATGGACCTTGTCCATGCCGAAGGAGCAATTTTCCAAGTTGGCATATAGCTTGTGCTGTCACAGGGTGTGCAGAACCTGCTGAATATGCTGCAAGTGTTCGGCCCAAGTCTTGCT